>JAQQSK010014189.1:0-11213 GCA_028658325.1 Potorous gilbertii | reverse complement strand
AAGGTGTTATTTTCTTCAGCATTTTTTTGGGTCTCCTTTATCAAGGTATTGACCTGTTTTTCATGCTTTTCTTGCATCTCTCTCATTTCTCTTCCCAGTTTTTCCTCTATCTGTCTAACTTGATTTTCAAAATCCTTTTTGAGCTCTTCCATGGCCTGAGTCCCTTGCACATCTATTTCAGATGTTTGGGATACAGAGGCCTTGACTCCTATTTCTTTCCCTGATGGTAAGCATTGTTATTCCTCATCAGAAAGGAAGGGTGGAAACAACTGTTCCCCAACAAAGTACCCTTCTATGGTCTTATTTTTTTTCCCTTTTCTGGGCATTTTCCCAGTCAGTTATTTGACTTCTGAGAGTCCTCTCCACCCCTGGTCTAGGTTCACCCAGCTAGTGCTTGGTGTCTGAGATTCAAATGCTGCTCCCCAGCCTCAGGGCTTCCAGCAGTGGATGGAGCTCCTATTCAGGGTAAGATTAAATCAGGTTCTCAGGTGGGGGCAGGCCTGCCTCCCAGGCTCAGTTCCCTCAGGGGGTTTATGCAGAGACCTTCTGTAATGGAGCTCCTGCTTAACTCCTGCCTGCTCCAGGAGCCTCTGGCCGCCCGCTGCCTTTGCTGTTGCCTCCTGAGGGATCCTGAGTTATGGAGACACCCCGCTCCCCTCTTGGTAAGCCCAGATGTCTCTCTCACTGACTTGCAGCACCTGTAGGTGGAGGGACCCCTGTGGCCACTGGAGATTCCGTCCCTAAAGCCTGCTCAGATCTGCTCCTCCCAGGGCTGCAAGGCCAAGGTAGGGCTGGGTTCTGCTCTGGTCCCGTGCATGACGGACCTTTGGTGAGGGTTTTTCAGGTCTTTCTGGAACAGAAATCTCCTCCACTCTGTTGTTCTGTGGCTTCCATCGCTGCAGAATTTGTTAGGAGTTCTTCTTTACAGATATTTTATAGGTTGTGGTTTCAGCGCTAGCATAAGTGTGCCTTTCTACTCCGCCATCTTGTCTCCTCCCTATTTTCTTGATAGTAAGGTGCAGAGGAAAGAGTGCTGAATTTGGAGTCAGAGGTTTGAGTTCTAGTTGAGTCTTTTCTATGTCATCTTAAGCATGTCATTTTCTCTCTCCAGGTCTCTTTTTTCTCATCTATAAAATTAAAGGGTTGGTCTAGATAATTTCTGTGGTCCTGTGACCAGCTTTAAATCTGTGATATCATGGTATTTTATAACCAGTTTAGGCATATAGTAATCTGATTTATGGGTTATTTTTAAAAGAAGTACAGAAAATAAAATTTATAACTCTTCTAAGTAATACATGGTTTTCAATAATCAATTTTTATAGAGGGGACTAAATGTGCTATGGTTTCTGTATCCTATTACCTGAAGAATAAGGTAAGAATTAGGAAGATGTTAGGGTACAGTCCTTTTTTTATTAATTTATTACATTTTAATTTTATGAAGTAAAATAAATATTACCATTATATAGTAGAATAAAAAAGATGATTGCCCATGAAACTGCAAATCAAAGGCAACTTACTATGCCTTTTAGATATATAATAGTTATCAAGTAACACTTTTTCCTTTTTTAAAATTCCCTCCCCCACCCCACTCTAAATATTTTACACATACAGCATATTGCTATTTTCATATGTGTATATATATATATATATATATATATATATATATATATATATATATAAATAGATAGATATAGATGCCATTGTAAGTAATAAAATAAAATTTATTTTAAAATCTTATTGAATTCATAAAACTATCATCGTTGCCATCATCAACATCACCATCATCATTTGTAGGCACAGGAGTCCTGGGACTGGCAGCACCTCTCAGATCACTAGTTCTGCTGCCAGCACAGCACTCACAGTCATCATCCATGGAATCAACTGCATTGAATAAGGGACCAGTCAACCAATTAACTATCTCCCTCCCAGTAGGCAATCTGCCTTTGCTGAAGCAGCAGGACACCCTAAGGAAGAGACAGGAGGCAGCCTATCCCAGGCAAGTAAAATCACCACTTCCACCTTAACAACCATCCCATTGGAGACATTCTAGGATCCTGAACCATAGCAAAACTTCCATCCTATTTTCCCTCAGTCATCATTCTAGGAAGTGACAATGTGACAATGAAGCCTGGCAACTTCCTCTGTGGGTGCCTCAGCTACTGAGAGATTGACTCTCAGAAAAGTGAGTCAATACCACCAAAGTCTCATGCACTGTCAAATGGTTTTACAACCAAAACTGATATAATTTTATCAGTAGAAAGTGCTAAGTCTGGAGATAGGAAGACGAGTTTAAACTCCTCAGATACTTACTAGTTGTGTGACCCTGAGAAAGTCACTTAACCTCTGTTTACCTCAGTTTCTTCAACTGTGTAATGGGTGTAATAACAGCACCTACCTTGAAAGGTTGTGAGCATCAAATAAGATTATATTTGGAAAGCACTTAGTACAGTGCCTGTCATTCTCCTTGTCTGCTTTGCCCCTGCACCATAAGGACCATGGAACTTTTCTATCTGACTTGCCACTGTCATTTTCCCTATGTGTTGTCTCCTCTGTTAGAATGTGAGTTCCTTGGGAACAGGGATTTTCTTCTTGTATTTGTAGCCACAGTGCTCAGTGCAGGGATTTGCTTATAATGCTTATTGTATGCTTAATTCATTGTTTCTCCATAAATGGATTGCATACTACTAATAGTAAAATAACTATCATAATAGGTCCCACCAAATTATTTTATGTTAAAAAGAGGTTCACCTGCTGAATGAGGTGGAGGAACCACTAATTTGGAGTGAATAATTGCCATGCATTAGAATTTTGTCACAGGCTTTGTCTTCCTTTCGTGGTAGATTATAATATCTATCATGATGCTTTTTAAACAGTGGATATGCATATACTTTTATGCAAAATACTTGGAATAATAAGTGATTTTGATAGGTTACTTTTATTCACAGTAATAGTTATATGTGTGTTCTTCTACTAATACAAGGCTGAATAGAAAGGTGTGACCTTAAATAGGTGAAATTGGAATGAGCTGATTTTCCCACCTTTACTTAATTCTTTTGCTTATGTTTTCCATTGCTCTCTTTTATTGTGTTTTTAAGATTGAATGTTTATTCAAGGTAACAGGCAAAATTTGTTGCTCTTAGTGAACACACTCCAATAAGTGTTAGAGATATTTCAGTGGTTGTTGTGGAAAGTCAATCATTTCAAAAATTATTCAAGATTGCAATGAAACTACATGTCACAATTTAGAGGAAAGAAAAGTGAATTCATGAGAAAAAAGAAACAAAAGAATGCCTAGAAGTTATCTAGTGTGACCTTCTACCTAAATGCTGAATCCCTTAGACAGTATTCCTGACAAGTCATCCAGTCTCTGCCTAAAAACTTCTAGTGATAGAGAAATCACTATTCTAATGCAGAGCATGGTAATTTTGAACAGTTTTAAACATTAGGACATTTTTTTTCTTTTCTGATCTGCCTGAAATCTGCTTACCTGTAACCTCCACCTATTGCTTCTATCTCTGTCCTGTGAGGCTAAGTAGAATGAATTTTCTCTCTTTCCCACATGGAAATTATTCAATTATTTAATCACCACTATCAATTTTCCCTTAGCTATTCTCTTATGTAGATAAAATATCCACAAATTTTGTGTGTTATGGATTTAAGTTCAACACTCTTTTGACATTTGGAAAATGAAACTTATTAAAACTTTCAGTCTCTGAATCACTGTAGTGAAAAATGAATGAATGAGTCCTTTCACATTGCTGTAATTAAAAATATAGCTAAAATTCTTTATAGGTATGTACTTATGTTTATTTTCTTTCCTGAAATGTTGGCTAATGATACCATGATATAAATATAAACTATTATCTATTAGAAGAAATGATAGAAGAGCTTTAAGTGATTCTCTTCTTTCTTAATCATTGGATAGTACAAAAGTTTCAAACGGTGGAATAAGTGAAAAAGAGAGATCACAAGGCAAAAGATTCTGGATGTAGAGGAGTATGATGACTAGTATCTAGAGGTTGTTGAAGAAATATAACACAGGAGACACAGAGAAGAAAAAAATGTATTGCTGGAGCTCTACAATTGGTAAAAAGTTTTTTAGTATAGAGGTTGAATCTGGACATTTTGAATCAGGAATAATTTCTTATGCTCTATTGAACAATAAGAAAATTCACAGATCCCGAAAAGTTTGAAAAATCCAGCAAAGCTAATAGTACTCTAGCAAAGCTAATAATAACTAACACTTATATAGAACTTTAAAATTTGTAGCGTACTTTACATATGTTATCTTATTATATCCATAGAATAATCCATTGAGGTAGATGCTATTATTTTCATCATTTCACAGATAAGGAAACCAAGGCTAAATCAGGTTAAGGAATTTGGCCAACATCACACAGCTAATAAGTGTCAAAAATAAGATTTGAAACCAGATTTTCTGATTCTATCAGGCATTCTCTCCACTGTGCCAGATAGTAGTATTGAATGACTCCCTGATGAAAAATATTGATGGATATAGGTAGATATCCTGCTGCTAGTTGGAAGATGTGATGTCTTTGGAGTGTGAGCCTAGGATGTGTTGGAAAACTAAACAAAGAGGATCAAACTTGCCACTTGCTACCTGCACTTCTGCTGACATATATAGGAATGAATAATATAAATCCAAAAGATCTGGAATAGGTCTTTAATGACTTTGAATTCTGTGTAGGAAACTAAAGGCCTTAAGCAGCTGAATTGTGTCTTTAGGGACCTGGAGAGTTGATCAAGTTTTCCTGTCTTTCCCAATTAATTTTTAATCCTTTTTTTAATGACCTGATAATTTAATTGCATTTCCAGTTTTCTTAATTTGTGAGATTTTATGTCCTAAAGGCATCATCAATTTTTGTAATGATATGCAGAACTAAAATATGTATAAAACTTTCTCTTAATATTTAATAATTACCAGAGTACTATCACATCTCATTTTTCTAAAATTCTATTGAGATACTTATTTTATTTCCTGCTTTTTATTTTTTGGAGGAGTTAGAATTGTCTAGCTCTGAATGAGGTACATCAAGTTACTCACTATTATGTTGTGGCCATCTTCTTCATTTTCAGCAGAATATAGTGTTCCCATTTATCCCTTTTAATAAAGTCCATTCTTTTCTTACCTTGCCTGAGGTGATGAATGCTACCTCTGCTTTTCTTTTCAAGATCAGCTAAAGTTTAATCAATTTTGCTCCATCCATTTATTTTAAGACTGGGGTAGTCATCATATTTCAAGTATGTTTCTTGTCAACAAGATATTGTTGAATTTTGCTTTCTAATCCATCTCCCGTCCTCTTCCATTTGATAAGTGAGTTCATCCCATTCAAATAGATAACTATAATAATAAGGCAGATTTTACCTAAAAGGTGACAAAGTCAGGGCTTCATTGATGCAGGGGTAGGGCAAGGCTCAAGCTATCCCTCTTTTGACACAACTAACCAGTGGCTTTTGCTTGTATTGACATGACTTCCTGGTCACCTAGAGATATCAACATTTTCACCTACATGGAGTCAATATCCTTCAGCATTAGTAGATGCCAGAAAAATGATGCTAGTCATCCCATTCTGACCTACTGAACAGACATGTTTCCATGTGGAGATGAAAGGAGTTGAGTTTATAGAATCTATGTGTCACCATATCCTTCTTATATTAGAGCTAAGTACATTTCCTTTTAATAACTATTCAATGACTTATAAATATCTCTTTTCATCAAAACATAAAATCTGAATTAATGTGGTCCTGAAGCTAGGTCCACTTGTTATAATTTGAGAATTTTTAAGCACTTATTTTATTTCTTCCAGGAAACCTATCAGATCATATGCACATGATATATTTTTCTTTGAAGTTTTATTGTGGATATTTTAGAGAAATTCTCTTCTACTGACTTTCTGTCTTGGGGATCACTGGCATCATAATAGTCCTTCACTTTTTTTTATGTTAGCCTCACTTCCTAGATTGGGATTTTTGTGTTGATATCAGCATCTGTAGATTTCTGAAAGGAAAACTATGGTCTTGTAGGGTACTGGTTCATCTTGCTTGGGATTTTGCTGTTATATTCTATAGGTATGAATGGTTTTTCAAGGACTTCAAGGCCATGGTCTAATTGCTGTCCTCCTGGGTTTTCCAGGCTCTAGACTTTGGCTAGGGTTAAAGCATCATAGTTACAGACTTGCCCTTATGTAGCACTCAAAGAGACAGTTATTTCCTGACCTTGTCTCTTGGCTGGAGAACTAGGCCAATTGAGGGCAGCTAAACGACACAGTGATTAGTTTGTTGGATATAAGTCAGAAAGAACTGAATTCAAATGTAGCCTCAGAAACCTACTAGCTATATGAGACAGAGAAAGCCATTTAACATCTGTTGTAGTTTTTGTAAAATAAGAATGATAGCACCTGCCTTATAGTTCTGAAGATATATGAGACAGTATTTTAAGTGCTTTACAAATGTTAGCTTGCCATATAAATGCTAGCTATTAGTATTAAACCAAGTGTTTGCAAAAATAGTAAAAGAAGGAATACTGATACATTTATTCCATGATATAAATATTATCTTAGTATTTAAACCAGAAGGAATCAAAATGGAAACAATATGGATAATATACCATAATATAATATAAATAATATTTATTTATTTTATTAAATAATAAAAATAAATATAAATAAAATAATATAATAATAAAATTGCAAAAATTTTAAATAAAATGTTAGTAAAGTCTCTTGGGCAGTGTATCACAAAGATTATACATCATGACTAGAATTGTTTTATATCAGGCATCCAGAGATGTTTCAATATCAGGAAACCATAAGCATAATCAACTGTATCAATAACAAGAACAGCAAAAATTATTTGATTTTATCAGTAGATACAGAAAAAGATTTTGATAAAATACAATTACCTATTTGTTTTAAAATGTATTTTTCATTTATTGAAAAAATATTTCCCATATTATATATATATAAATGTTATATATATAATATTTCCCAAATTTTATATATATAAATTATATATATATAAATGTTTCCAAAATTATATATATATGAAAATTTAAAAAATTCATTTTTGAAATTTTGAGTTCCAAATTCTTTCTCTCCCTTCTGCCTCTACCACAACCCTTGAAAATGCCAGCAATATGATTTAAGATTGTATGTGTGAAGGCATGAAAATATAATTCCATGTTAGTTATGTGGCAAAACACATACATATATATAACATAAGAAAAATAAAGAAAATGAAAAAAATGCTTCATTTTGCATTCAGAGGTCATCAATTCTTACTCTAGAGGTAGATAACATTTTCATCATAAATTCAGTGGAATTTTTTGGAACATTGTTTTGATCTCAGTAGCTAAGTCTAACACAGTAGATCAATATAACTATATTGCTATTACTGTGTACATTGTTCTTCTGTTTCTACTAACTTCATTGCATATCAGTTCATATAAGACTCACCAATATTTTTCTGAAACAATCCTGTTTGTCATTTCTTATGGTACAACAGTATTCTATCACATGTATCACCAATCATATAGTGCAATAGTATTCTATCACAATCATATACCATAATCAGTTATTCCCTAGTTGATGAGCATCCTTCAATATCCAATTCCTTGCCACCACAAAAAGAGCTGCTATAAATATTTTTTTTTGGTACAAATATGTCTTTAGTCTTTGATCTCTTTCAGATACATACCTAGTAATAGTACCTTTGGGTCAAAGGATTCAATTGTTCAGTCGTTTTCCAGTCACATTCAAGTCTTCATAAACCCATTTGGAATTTTCTTGGCAAAGATACTGGAGTGGTTTTCTATTTCCTTCTCCCATAGAACTGTGTAAAGAATATTCACAATATTATAGCCCTTTGGACATAGTTCCAAATTGTTCTCCAGAATGATGAGACCAGTTGAACAACTCCATGAACAGTGCATTAGGGTCCCATTTTTTTTCCCCACATCTCCTCTAGCATTTGTCATTTTCCTTTTCTGTCATGTTAGGTGTGAGGTGGTAACTCAACGTTATTTTAATTTGCAGATCTCTAAACAATAGCAATTTAGAATTTGTTTTTAAAAATGTGACTACAGTTAGCTTTGCTTTCTTCTCCAGAATGTTAGGGACCCCAGGAGTCTGGGCCTGATCTCTCAGGCCCACAGGCTTATCTGACCAGCAAAGGCCTGCAGGCCTTGGTGGAGTGTAGCTGTAAGCAATGATTGAGGTGGGAGACAAGATAGCAAGAACTCCGTTTATTCTAGCAGTGAGTGGTGCTTTTATCTCTTTTCTGACACCAGTGCCCTAAGTGAACCTATCAGCAATTAGTTTGTCCTTATAAAGGAAGTAATTTACCTTTAACCAGGACTGCCCAGGGAAGACAGGTAGAAAGAAAAACATTTTTGGCTTCTTTGTTCTCTGAAAAGCCTGGGATAACAGGGGCGGAACCCTTCCTCCCAGCGCCATCTTGTTCATGCCTTACCAGTCTCCCCTCAGTTTACCTGAGTCGTGACTAGTGAATGCCGTCCAAGAGGCTGAGGGTTGGCAATTCCCTTACACCTGAACATTACCTGTTCATATCCTTTGATTATTTATCAATTAGGGAATTTTTTTTTTAAACTTGACACAGTTCTCTATATATTTGAGGTAATTCCTCAAAACCTCCTTTATCAAAGAAGGTTACCATAATCTTCCCTACCTTCTTCCCTGCTTTTCTTCTAATTTTGTCTGCATTAGTTTTGTTTGTGCAAAACCTTTGTAAGTGCATGTAATCAAAATGACCCATTTTACTTTCTTTGATTCCTCTCTATTTTTGATCATAAACTCTTTCCTTATCCAAAGATCTGACTAGCATATTTTCCCATGCTCCCTTAACTTAAACATCTTTTGTGTCTAAATAATTTATCCATTTTGACTTTATCTTGGTATATGGTATGAGATGTTGGTGTATGCCTAAACTGCTTTTCAGTCTTCCCAGTCTTTTTTTTTTTCAAATGCTGAGCTCTTGCTCCCAAAGCTTGGATCTTTGGGTTTATTAAACAGATTACTGTGATCATTTATTATGTTTTTGTTTATACCTAACTTATTCTGCTGACTTACCACTCTGTTTCTTAGTGTACACGAGATTGCTTTCATGATCACTGCTTGGTAATTAGTTTGAAATCTGGTGCTATTAATGACTGTCATCCTTCACATTTTTTTCTCCCTGTGGTTCCTTTGATATTCTTGACCTTTTGTTCTTAAGATGAATTTTGTTATTATTGTTTTGTGGCTCTATAAAATAATTCTTTTGTAGATTGGTTGGTATGGTGCCAAATAAGTTAATTAATTTAGATAAAATTGTCATTTTTATTATATTGACTCACCTTCCCTTTAAGCAACTAATATTTCTCCAGTTGCTTAGATCTGTATTTGTGTGAAATGTGTTTTGTAATTGTGTTCATATAGTTGTCTTGACAGGTAGGCTCCCAAGTGTTTTATATTGTCTACAGTAACTACAGTAACTACAAAAAAAATGATGATTTTCTTTACTTATTTTTTGTTTTTATACCTTCAATTCCTTTTCTGTCTTATTGCAATAGTTAGCATTTCTAATACAGCACTAAACAATAATGGTGATAATGGGCATCCTAGTTTTACTCCTGATCTTATTGCAAAGGCTTTTAGTTCATCACCATTTAAGAGGTTTGCTTCTGATTTTAGACTGATAACTATTTATTTTAAGGGAGACTCCATTTATTCCTATGCTTTCTAAGTGTTTTTAATAGAAATGAGTATTGTTTTTTGTCAAAAGCTTTTTATGCACCTTTGGTGATAATGATACAATTTTTGTTGTTTCTGTTATTGATATGGCAAATTATGCTGATAGTTTTTTTTCTAATATTGAAATAGCCCTACATTCCTAGTATAAATTCTAGCTGTTTTTTTTAACGTTAACAAAACATACCTAAGGAAACAGGAACAAATAGTACTTTCTTCAAAATAGTCAGCAATAGCTATCTGTAACCAATAGCCAGAATTATATTTAATGTAGATAGATTAGAGAGCTTTTCAACAAGATAGGGGTAAAGTAAGATTTTCATTGTCAACACTCCTATCTGATATAATGCTAGAAGTGTTAGCTTAAGTAATAAGAAAATAAAATAAATTGAAGGCAAATAAGATATAAAATTATTTCTTTTAGCATAAGATACAATTTTTTGCAAACCCTAGAGAATCAACTAAAAAGTAATTAAAATAATAATTAAAAATTGTAGAATGTAAAATAAAACCACATAAATTATTAGCATTTCTGCATATTATAAGCAATAATAGCCATCACGAAGATATAGAAATAAAAATATCATGTAAAATAACAAGAGAACATAGAAAATATTTGACATTATCCATGTTATATACTAGAACTGTATGAATGCAAGTACAAACACTGTCTGGGGTTGGGGAAATGCTAGATCTAAATGATTGGAGAAATATTATTTATAGATGGGTTGAGCCAATATAGTAGAAATTAGAATACTGTACAAATCAACCTTCTTATTTAGTGCCAGAACAAACTATTAATTTTATGAGTAGGAAAAATTTATAAAATTAATCTATAGCAGCAAGAGACCAAGAATCTCAAAGGAAGATTTTTTTTTAAATGGGAAGGAATAAGGTGCTTAGCAGTATCTGATTTCAAACTACAGAGCAAAGCAACAAGCAGCAAAGTGATTTTGTATTGGTCAAGACATAGAGAGGATGATCAACAGAGCAGATTAGATACAGAGCATACAAAAACAAATGAACTTAATAGACAAGTGTTTGATAAACTCAAAGACTTTACTACTGTGATAAAGACTCAATATTTACAAAATTTCATGAAAATTGGACTAGCAGAAAATAGTTTCAGACCAACAACTTATAAAACATTGTCAAGACAAGCTCAAAATGGACACAACTCAGGTATAAAAGGTCACATCATTTTGAGCTTGTCTTGACAATGTTTTATAAGTTGTTGGTCTGAAACTATTTTCTGCTAGTCCATTCGCAGAATGTAGCAGATCATGTTTGTGTGTGTGTGGGTTTTAGTGTATTATATTTTGATTTGTTATATGATTTCTTCCACTTATGTCAGTATGACTACATAACATCACTATAGTGAAAATATGCTCAATAGGAAAGTATATGTCGAACCTATACAGAATTGTATGCTGTCATGGGGAGGGA
>JAQQSK010014188.1:0-11213 GCA_028658325.1 Potorous gilbertii | reverse complement strand
ATTAGAAATTCTATCCAGTTCTATCACTCACTAGATTCTTATCACTTTCTGTCTGCAACACTCATGGAATGATGCACAATTAGATTTTTCACTCTCTTCAGCAAATAAGTATTTCAAGAGAGAAAAGACTTGAAACACATATATTTTGGAAGATAGAAACAAATTCTTCCTTTTCTGTACTAACAAAGGATTTTCAATTGTCCTGAACTTATTATAATTCTGTCTTGTATTTATAGAGCAAGGTCCAGATTAATGTGAACAGTGAAGCTTCCAGAAGTGCTCACATGTGTTTGAATTCACACTCTTCAGTTATAATTATGCAAAATATGGCAACTGGTTCTATCGCAATGAAAATATGCAATGAGAATTTGAATAATGCAACTACTTCAGGGGATTCATCATTTTCACTAATCAATTATGTACATGCTTATTAAGGTGTTTAATGTGTATTGATTATTTTTAAAAAGGACTTGATTCTGTAATCAATAAATCAATTGATAAGCATTAATTAAGAGTTCACTGTATGACAAGCACTTTTCTAGGCCCCAAAAGGAGAAAGATAAAGATCAAATAGATCTTGCCCCTAGGAACTCAAATTCTCAATTTGTGTTATTTGCTGCTCAGTGATTTTTCATTAGTGTCCGACTCTTTATGACCCCCATTTGGGATTTTATGGGCAAAGATACCGGAGTAGTTTGAAATTTCTTTCTCCAGCTCATTTTAGAGGTGAGGAAACTTAAGTAAACATGGTTAAGTGATTTGCTATAACTGTTAAGTGTATGAGGCCAGATTTGAGCTCAGGAAGATAAGTCATACAAGATTCCTTCAAAGATATAAACCTGATTATCAATGTCAAGTGAGACATAAAATAGGGACACATAATTTACCGAAAGTGTTTGCCAGTGTTATGAAGGACAAGTAGAATCCCTTGGATTGAGTTGTATGGGGAAAGGAGCCCAAGAGGATGAGAATGATAATGTCACCACAAACAATAACCATAACTAACATTTATGCAGTATTTTAAGGCTTGCGAAGCACTTTACATAGAAGCTCTCAAGAGTGAGATGCAGAAGGCACAAAAGGAAGTAATTCTGATGATGAGGAAAAATAGGAGGAGTCAGAAGAGACCAATATGGATACATAAAACACCAATCTAATTAGATAAAAAAAGGAGGTATTGAAAAGATGGAATCAAGGGCAAGTTTTAGAGGACAAACGCAGAACTATGGCATAGTACCATAAGAATAGTTAGAAGCCCCAATGCTCAAAATGATCCAGGATTGATGAGAAAAATTAAGGAAAGCAAAAAAAAAAGATTTTTTTTCCAAGTAACAAAAATCAACCTTCCCCATTCTAATCTTACTCTTCCTGATTGAAAAAGAAAGAAAATCAAACCCTTGTAAAAAATATGCATGGTCAATAGAAAAGAATTCCTGTGTTGGCCATTTACTACGTATCTTATTTTGCACCGAGTCCATTACATTTTTGTCAAGAAGTGACAAGTTTTGTCATGGGTCATCTGGAATCACGGCTGGTCATTGTGTTCATCAGGGTTTTTGTGGCCTTTCAAAGTTGTTGGACAATTTTGAAAGTACAATAGCAATAATTTTGTCATTATTGTATAGATTGTTCTGATTTACTTAATTGACTGCCTCAGTTATGAGTCTTCTTGCTTTTTCTGAAGCCATCACTTCTTACAGCATGATAATATTCTTTTTACATCTATATACCATCGTTTCTTCAGCCATTCCCCCAGGTGATGGGCATTCCCTTAGTTTCCACTTCTTTGCCACCAGAAAAAGAGCTGCTATAAATGTTTTTCTTTTTTTTTCCATGTGGAGATCTTTTTTATTTTCATTCTCTAATCTCTTTGGGTTATGGATGTAGTAGTAGCATTGCTGAATCAAAGGGCATTCATAATTTAGTTACTTTTGGGGCATAGTGCCAAATTGCTTACCAGAATGGCTGAACTAATAATACAATAATGTGTATGCTTTCTGATAGCCCCTCCATTTATCTTTTTTTTTTCAACTTTGTCAATCTGATGAGCATGAGGTGGAAGTTCAGAGTCACTTTAATTTGCATTTCTCTGATCATTAGTGATTTGGAGCATTTTTCATATGGCTATTGATAGTTTTGATTTAGGCATCTAAAAACTGCTAGTTCATATCCATTGACTATCAGTTGGATTGAATTTTAAAAAGAATTTTTAAAAATGGATATAGGGTTGATAAGAAATTGATAATTGACAAGTTAGAAAAGAGGCAAAGCTACCCAAGTCTTATCTTTTATCTGTTTTTCTTGCCAAGAAAAATGACTTTTGCATGGGAAATGACAGAACAGAAATGGCCAACAGGGAATTGATATGCAAGAAGTTAGGAGATGTAAGAGTGGCTAGCTGTCCATTATGAATTCAAGTCACTTGGCCCAAATAAACTATACATCTTTGGGTATTGAAAGAATTGTGTTATTGTTGAACCACTGTTGTTGATGGTGACATCATAGAAAAGTTCCACAAGACTGGAGAAGGTTAAAAGTTGTCACTATTTAAAAAAAGGAAAGGGAATGAAGTCTACAAATTATAGACAAGAGAGATTGACCTTGGAGTCTAGAAAAAACTTAGATAAATTTTTCCTCTAAGAAAAGACATGGTTAGCAAACATCCAACAAAGTAAGTAGTGATCACAAAAAACCAGCAAGACTAACATTATTTCAGAATGCTACATATGTAACTTGTTAATACTTTCTCATACTATTCTCATGAAAAACATGGAGAGATACAGATGAGATAATCTTATAATTAGATGAATTTGAAACTGTTTGAATGACTAGACTCATGTTTAATCGAGCTGAAGAGGAGTGTCCTACAGGTGGTAAAAACCTCTAGATGATCCTGTATGAGGTTAACATTGTACTGATTGTATCAAGTTCTGGAATACCAAAGCGCTTCCTAAAAGATATACAGAATTATTCAATAGGATGGGAAATACATGGGAAAACGATGTGGACAAAGAATGCCAATTTTTCAGACTAAGATTATAAGGAGTTGGAAAAACAACTCTGGAAACTTGTACAACAGTGCTTATATAAGGACAATTGCTACAAGTGGCCAGAATTGAAAAGGAGGAACAGAGTAGGCAGGATTGACTTTCGGAAATTGCACTGTTTTAATGGATTAAGGCAACTAGGTGGCTCAGTGAATACAGTGCCAGGACTGGAGTCAGAGGATTCATCTTCCTGAGTTCAAATCTGTCCTCAGACACTTACCAGCTGTGTGACCCTGGGCAAGTCAATTAATCTTATTTGCCTAGGTTTCCCACCTATAAAATGAGCTGGAGAAGGAAATGGCAAACCACTCCGGTATCTTTGCCAAGAAAACCCCAAATGTGAAGAGTCAGACATGACCAAAAATGACTGAACAACAATAACTTTAATGAATCCAAGCTTTTCTCTAAAACAAAGGTTGATCTTTTAAATAACAGTAAATTTCTTGGGCCTCCCTGAGGCCATTTGCAAAATGAAGTGTTTGACTAGATGCTTTAGTCTGGTTCTGTGATCCTATGTTATGAATTTCTGAAGGAACTTGAGGATTAACCAAAGAGGATGTATAAGTAGATTACAAAACAAGCAGGAATTATGTACAGAGATAATAAAAGACCTCTGAGGAGAAAAGAAAGATACGCTGGTCATACAGGAAGAGTGAAAGTGAGTTCTCACTCGATTGGCAGCCCCCAAGCTCCAATTATATTTATATAATATTAGTGGAACTAAAGAAAGGCCAGAAAAATGTTGTGTGAACTCCATGGGCTTATGGGATCATATGGACAAGAGTTGTATCAGATAGACAGGCATGGATGGTGCGCTATCAGCAGTGTTGGAGGGAGCAGACCCAAAAGTTTTCTAGGCCTCATCCTCTCTGTTTGTGGCATGAGCAATCATATTTTACTCAGTTTTAGTATCTTCTATAGCTTCTAATACAATGCCTTGACTATAACAATTATTTGCTTAATGAATGCCTGAATGGATGGGTAAATTCTTCCTGAGCTAGATTATTATGTAATGAAGCCAACTTCTGTGGCAGCATATGATTATGGTTATTGATATTAATTATTTCCCTTATCATGGTCCTATAGTAGTTGCAAAAATCTGAATTAGAAAGATGAAGACCAACAAGGATTGCTAGGGACAGCCAGGTCTCTGGAACAATAACTACCTGCTGTTGAAATATCTCTTGGCACATGAAAAGAAACACAAGGAAATATGGGTTTCAGAAGCCAGGACTCTGTATTGTACATTATGTAGATTTTTTTTATGCTGTTAGGAAAGCTAAGCACTGAAAAGCAGAAGGAATATTTGAAAAGGAATCCCATAGTAGATAAGCAATCAGATTGACTTTCTCATCTTTCCAAAGGTTAACCCAAGTCTTAGCCACAGTTGCTTTCCTTCCTAAAGCTTGTAAGACAACCACTCAGTGGACAAACTCTTAGAGGGTACTAAGAAATATTTTCAAAGAAAAGACAATGACCAAATTAATGAATTAATGCCATTTTCCTTCAGCCAGAGAGTTGATCCTTTGAATATCTCTACATAGATGTGATGCATTAAACAAATTATAGTAAAACTATCTGGTACTGGAGGTTCATAGGACATAATGAATGGATATTATGATGGTTTGTAGGTTTGAATAAAAGGATGGCACCCCCCTTAGAAAGCTATCCTATACATTTTTGACAGTCTAGTGAAGTGTATAGACTCCTCAAACCAATGTTTTTAGATGCATAAAATAAAATACATAGGATTGCAATGGATACCAAAGGTAGAGAAAATCAAGATGGAATTATTTTTCCATGCTAGTCCACAAATCTCATGAAATCTATTCATGGATTCCATGGGTGCCTATGGACCTCAGGTAAAGAATCTCTGCCTTAGAACATCCCCTTTACCTTACAAGAAAGCATCCTAGTAAGCATTTAATATAGGAAGAGAATATTAATCATTGTTTTGAAAAATAGCAATCTCTGCTAATTGGTAACATTGGGAATTTGAGAAGGTGCCTGAAGAATGGGAGCTAGATTACTTACTTCATCATTAGAATTTTTTCCCCCACTTATCTTCTTTAATATTAGATAGGAAAAAATGCTTCATAGGATCTTAGATTTACAGTTTAAAAGACACCTTAGAAGTCATTAAGTTGAACCCCTTCATTTTATAGTTGTGGAAACTGAAGTCTAGAGAATTTAAATGACTTGCTCAGGGTCACACAGTTAGTAACTATATGATGCAGAATTGGAACCCACACCATCCTCACTTCATAAACCATGCTATATTCACTGTGCCCTACTACTAAGCATCTCTATGAAAATATATTCTTGTGTGGCTTTAAAGTTGAGTCTCTGCTATGTGTCTAAATCTTGTTAAATACTATAGGAGATGGTAAGACCCTGCACCTCTCAGATGAATTTGCAACTTTGTTGGGAAGGTACTGGATTATTATTCAGGGTTCCAGCTATGGGGACAAAATAAGCTGAGTGAGGAGTCTAAGGTATATACACTCCTATGCAATGTTGAGGTAAGTTAGACAGAGGTCATGGGAATGGAGGATGCTGAGAAGGTCAGAGTTGGGAGAGGTTGGGGTAGAGATTACATACTAGGTACTGAATGTATTGGGAAGGAGGGAGGGTGACTTGGAGGTCTGTGGATGAGAACACCAAGAATGCACAACGGCTGGAAAACATGGAATGAACTTCATAGGAGGAGGTCGTTGCTGAGTGATGTTGACAATCCAATGGTTATGGAAGTGAAATAGGGAGCTAGGAGTATGGCAACTCTTCCTTCTGACTTTAGAGAGCATACCAAGAGATGTGGTATCTTCAGAGAAAGTTAGATTTCAATGAGCACCATCAGATTTAAGGAATGTGAGACAAAGAGATATATGAAGGAGAGTTTATTCTAGAGGGCCCAGTGGAAAGTGAGAACAGAGGAGGGTAAGAACTGGGAAGGGATATGGCTGCATTCTCTGTCTCTCTCTGTCTCTGTCTCTAACTTTGGTGCCTTTGCAACTAATTGCCTTGCTGATCCTAAATCCCATGTTGGTGGGAAGCCAGGACACTGAAGAGTAGTATGATGGTCTTGGAACTCTGGAAGGTGGCTGTACTAGAATGAGATAAGAGGATTGCTGGTGAGGATTGGAATATGGCATACCCCTTTTGGATGTTGGTGTCTATGGCAGAGTCTCAGATACCCCAGGTTAGTTCTGTGTCTGGGCAAATCAGCCTGAATGGCTGACTTGGGTTAACCTTTGGAAAGATGAGAAAGTCAATCTGATTGCTTATCTACTATGGGATTCCTTTTCAAATATTCCTTCTGCTTTTCAGTGCTTAGCTTTCCTAACAGCATAAAAAAAATCTGCATAATGTACAATACAGAGTCCTGGCTTCTGAAACACATATTTCCTTGTGTTTCTTTTCATGTGCCAAGAAATATTTCAACAGCAGGTAGTTATTGTTCCAGAGACCTGGCTGTCCCTAGCAATCCTTGTTGGTCTTCATCTTTCTAATTCAGATTTTTGCAACTACTATAGGACCATGATAAAACAACATAAAACAAAATAGAAGACAGTGCAAGATATTTAGTTTATAGTACATGATGATGGATAAAAATGGAAAAATGAGAAAGATTGCTTTGCTTGTCAAAAGTTTTAAAAGTAAGATTGAGACAATGGAGAGCTTAATATTTTAAAGAAACAGAGAAGTCCCTTGCTTTTTTCTCTGCTAGGTTAATAATATTAAGCTGATGTTTAGATTACATAAGAATGGACATATTTATCAAAGATGAATTAGATGTTTAGAAAATAACTTCAGTGCCTCAAGGGTTATAGTTGGTCTTTGCTTTGAACAGTCTTTAATCTGTTATGATATTAGGAAAAAAAGGAAAGAAAATATGAGAGGAGGAGACATTGGAGCTGCGCATTATTTCAGATTGCCTTGATTTTTTTTTTGGTTGGCAAATAAAAATGGACTGAATTTCTGAGTTACATACAAGACGTGGCTGCAATGGGTCAGAGTTCCTTTCGGCTTTATGCTGTTAATAAATCATATAAACTTTCCTTTAATTAAAATGGGATGAACATTGTATGTGCAGCTGATGTGTATTAAAATGTTCCCTCTCTTTTGTGATGGCTGTTCTCAGCCTTGAAAGGAGAACTGTATTGGCTGCCTGAGCACTTAATAGCACAATATTGTTGCAGAAATGACCTTAATAAAACTGTATTCTTACCCTTTGACTGTCATGAGAAGTCAGTCAATTTCTTTTGTGGATATTGTTTTCAGGTGGTATTTTCTCATGGTCTTTGGTGGGAAAGAAGTTAAAGGCACATATACCCAATGGTCACTGGAATAGGTACAGAATAATAGAGAAGGGTCTGGCATTATTTGGGGGCCAATGCAGCAAAAAGTATAATAAGGAAAGGAACCCTGGTTCAGATTTTTTTTTGGTGGTGGTGGTAGTAGTGTTTAAAACTATTAAAGTTCTTGGCAAATTTGTTTTCTTAAAAGAATATATTTTATTGATCTATTTTGTTCTTATATTAGTCTAATTTCTTGGTGTATCTTTCCCTCTCCTTTAAATACATAAATTATCTCTTTTAACAAAAACTGGGGAAAAAAGAGAAAGAAAGCAGTTTAGCCAAACCAGCCACTATATGAACTATGTCTGACAACATATGCAATATTCCATACCCCTACTCCCTCTATATACCTCTATCATGGGGGAGGGGAGGTAAGTTTTATTAATGCTTCTCCAAGACTAGTCTTGGTAATCATAATTATTTGTTTCCTTAGGTTGTTGTAGTCATTGTACCTTCTTCATTCATCCTTCTTAATCTTTCTTAGACTTTCAATGTTGTACCTCCCCATCCTTTTATCCCTAACTTCTGGATACCCTCTCTTCCCTTGGATTCCATGACACTCCCCTGTGTGGGTTCTCCTATGCCTGAGTGCTCATTTTTGCTCTTTGACTGGTTCAACCTCCTCTTCTTCCCAACAATCCCTAATGTCAAATGTCCCATGAGTGTCTACCCTTTGTTCTCTTTTCTTTTTATCTGTTATTTTTTCTCTTGGCAATGCCATCTGATCCCATGATTTAAATGATCTTCTCTACACAAATGATTTCTAAATCTATACATCCAGCCCTATTGCTCTCCTGAGCAGTCCCACTTCTCCAACTCTCTTCTGGATATATTTATCTGAATGCCCTGTGCATAGCGCCGCAAACTTAACCTGCCTCAAACTGAACTCATTATCTTTCCTCTAACCTGATCCTCTTCCCAATTTCCCTATTTCTAAAAGTTGAGCAACTTCTGAGTCAGCCAGGTTCATGACTTTGAAGTCCTATTTAATTCTTCACTCTCCCATATTATCTCATAATAATATGATAGATTGTAATATAATTATCTCATATTAATATTGTGATTAGCACTTATAATTATCTGATAAATCACTAAATCCTGTCAATTCTGCCTTCACAGTAATCCTTGCAGGTGTCCCTTTCTCTTTACTCACATACCCACCACAGTAGTTTAGGACCACACCTGGACTATTGAAATATCTTCCCATTTGGTGGCATCTCTGCTTTTAGTCTTCTCTATAAGCAGTCCTTACCATAACACCAAGGCACATGCCTAGCCAGGTAACTTCCCTGCTCAAAAACCATTATTGCCTTCTCACTGTCGCTACCCTAGAATTCAAGGCCCTCTACAATCTGGATCCAACCTACCTCTTTTTTCCAGTTTTGCTCCACACCACTCCCCAGACAAATTGAACTTGACCTTGACATTTTATTTCTTGCCTCCACTGATTTGCATTTGCCACCTCCTATGCCTGTAATGCACACCCTCCTCCTCATCACCTTTCTGAATCTCTTCTTTTGAGTATGAGCTTTGGGAGTCACCTTTTCTATGACCTCCTCTGATCCTCCCCAGAGTTGGAAGCGGTTTTTTTCCTAATCAAATATTCCTAGGGCGTTTCATCTTTCCTTTGTTCCCACCATATCTTACCTTGTACTATATAATCTATTCACAAGTTGTATTCCTTGTAGTAGAATGGAATTATAATCATGACTGAAATTTACGTAATAATTTAAGGTTTTCTAAAAGATTGACACCTATTATCTCATTCAACCCTCAAACCAGCCCTGTGAAGAAGCTGCTCTTATTACTCCCGTTTGACAGATGAGGAACATGATCATACAACTAACCAATGTTAAAGGTAGGATTCAAATAACAGGTCTCTCCTCAATCTAAGTGTAGCATTCTTTCCATTCCTCATGCTACGTGTCCATTCTACTATGCATTGTTTTATTATCTATATTTCAGCACCAAGGACAATACCTTACACCTAGAACATGCTTAATGAATGTTTGTTGAATTGAACCGAATTAGTGACCTAAGGTCCCTTCTAGTTCTAAATCCTATGATTCATCTTATCTTTAATTCTGTTGCCATATATAGAGGACTGCTGTCTTTGATCAGTGCTATATGTCTGCCTCCGAGTCTATAAAAACAAAATGAGCAACATAGATGGCATCTAATATCCCTTAAAATTCTGTTATCCTACACTTACTATGGATATGCAGAATCATTTGCCTTGCTTTGTCACCCCTTCTAGAAGTTTCAATATTCAAAGACCATCCTAAGCCCAATCGCATTCTGTAGGATTTCAGGTTAACCTTTGCCAAAATGTATATAGCATCCATATTTTACAGAGAACTGACTTGAGGAATCCAAGTTAATTATAAGCAATCAAACATGAATTATCTGCCCATAAAAGGATGGCTTTTATGGGGAAATAGCGTTATTACTCCAGAAGACAGTCATCATGTTATCCCAATCACACCACATAAAGGGCACTTTGGAAGTATTTGGATGAGAATAGCAAAAGGAAGCCACTGTATATCTTCTGACCTGGAATTTATTCTATGTTGAAAAAACTGTAAAAAAGAGTAGGACACACTAGGGTATTCATTATAACTCATCAAAGTCGCATGATTTTCTGTGGCAAATGCCCAAGAACTCTAGGTAACAAATTCACATTTTTTTTCTTCACAGGAACATTCCCAAGAGAAGAACTGCTTATTTGTGAGACTCTTTCTTAAAATGCCTTGAAGTATTTCTATTTCCATGACAAACTTCTGCTGCTGCAATCCCAATCTTACTAGTTATTTGAAATATAGATTGTCTGTTACTATCTTTTCTCTCTCTCTCTCTCTCTATGCATATGTAAATATATATGTATTTCAGTGGTTTTTAAGGAATATGTGAACAGAAATGATTAAATTTTAAATTAAACTTCATATTAATAAATAATAATCAATATTAATAAAAAATTAAATTAAATTATTAAATCCTTGTGCCATTGCTTCTTAATACCCTCAACAATGGTTATAAGGGATGTATATGCCCTAAAATAGATTTTTTTTTTAGTCAATTGTTTTAATACTAATTGCTTTTACATCACTTTGTAACATGTCCAATTTTTCTCCCATCTCTCCCCTCCCCCCACCCCCTAATAACTTGCATTCTGATTACCCTTTACTTCATTGAACCCTCCCTTCTATCACACCTCATTCTTCTCTTATCCCCATCTTCTCTCTTTTCTTGTAGGGTAAGATAAATTTCTACACCCCAATACCCGTGTTTCTTATTTCCCAGTTATATGCAATAATAATTCTCAACATTAGTTTCTAATACTCTGAATTCAACCTTCTATCCCTCCCTTCCTACTCATTCATACTGAGAAGTCTAGCAATTCAATACTGGCTATATATGTGTCGTTTTGCAAAAGACTTCCATAATAATCTTGTTGTGTAATACCAACTATATTGCCCTCTATTCTACTCTATTCCCCCTTATTTTTTAAATTTTTTTCTTTTTTTAATATAAATTTATTTATTTAACTTTTTACATTCATTTTCACAAGATTTTGGGTTCCAAAATTTTCTCCCCATTTGTCCGCTCCCCCCACCTCAGTACACTGAGCATTCTAATTTCCCCTATCACCAATCTGCCCTCTCTTCTATCATCCCTCTGTTCTCTTGTCCCCATCTTCTCTTTTGTCCTGTAGGGCCAGATAACTTTCTATTCCCCATTACCTGTATTTCTTATTTCCTAGTAGTAAGAACAATACTTGACAGTTGTTCCTAAAACTTTGAGTTCCAAC
>JAQQSK010014187.1:0-11214 GCA_028658325.1 Potorous gilbertii | reverse complement strand
CACCTAATAGCTCTGAAATCTCAAGCAAGTTACTTAACCCTTCTGAGCCTGTTTCCTCATCTGTAAAATGAAGGGATTTTACTAGATAACTGCTGAAGTACCTTTTAGGTCTGATTCTATCATCCCCAAGGCTACATTTACTCCTTTATCTGAACGCTGACTGCCCCCACCCCACTCCCACCCCAGGACTGATGGCAAAGTTGGGGTAACTGGTGGGACCAACTTGTTTATTTTTCTCTTAAAAAGAGACTGTTGATACTACTGGAGTCATGAGACCAGCAAGATGCCAGATTAGATATTTTTTCCAGTGCCTTCTCAAACCTCACCAAAACAGAAATCACATCCCAAAGATAGCATAACTTCATCTGTTTCCATGGTCTAAAACATCCAGAGAAGGTTGAAAAATGCCCCCAAACCCTAGAGATGATATTACCTGACCTTGAACTTACTCAGCACCCCTCCCCAACCTTGATACTATTGGCAGCAAGGTTACACTACCAGATCCAAAGACATGATACAGGTTTATATCAAAACTTACTTCTGTGCCCCATGCCCCCTTCCTTCTTTCCAGTGCCATGGAGATCCTGACTCTGGTCTGTGGGAGTTTGCTTGGGTATCAACAACAGCTTGGCCATTGCCCTTTAAAAGCAAAAGCCTGTTTGGGGCTATGACTCAGAAGACTGCAAAGCTCTGAGCAGCTGACACCAGGGAAATCAAGCTTTGAGCTTCTGGTGCTGGGTCACGGAAGCAGTGGGACAAGAGATCAGAACAGGAGGCAGTGCTTATAGGATGCTGTGTAGCATTCTATTAAATCTGAGGGGAAAATAGCATCCAGCTGTGGACACTTCTTACCTAGGCTAGGAAACCATAAAGAGTTCATCAGGAGAGAAAGCTATGACATTTTGTGATCCAGTATAATCAGAGGGGAGGGAGTAAGAAAGTGAGTAACAAGAAAAATAAGAGGGAAAGAAGATTGAAAGTACCAAAGATTTCAGGAAAGAGAAAACTCAAAAACCTTGAACATAAACAGTTAAATCAACAGGAAAAACAGTTAACAATAGAAGAAAATGGGGTATCATCCAGATCTAGTAAATAAGTTTAAGCATCTATGAATAAATACAGCAAAAAAAAAATGAGAACCCCAACACGCTATTTAAAATACAAATGAAAACTGTGAGTGCAGAATTATTGTCTTGCACCCAAAAAAAAATAATGAACAGAATAGAAATAATTGTATCGGCAATGGCAAGCCTCACCAAAGAAACAAAAGGGAAAACAATAGATTGAGGATGCCCATATGCAGAAGTAAAGAAAAATCTAGAAGAAGAGAAGCAAAAAACCACAACATTAAAAGAAAATATGCACACCATGAAAGCAAAATATACTCATCTTGAAGACAGGATACATACAGACAACGCAAGGTCTCCCAGAAGAATATGATAGGACAAAAACTTTAACACCATAATGAAGGAAATAACAGATGAGAACTACTTAGAACATCTAAACATAAAAGAGAAAATCTAATTGAAAGAATTCATAGATCACCTCCACAAAGGGGGAATAAAACAAGGCTGCAAACTCCAGGGCACATAAAGGCTAAATTTAACAACTCAATTCAGAAACAAGAAGTTCCATAAGCCATCAGGACAAAGACTCCCAAATACAAAAGAAAGAAAATTCAAATAGTACAAAACTATTCTCCACCCACAAGAAAATGAGGAGAGTATGAAATAATGTGTTCTGAAGAGAATGAAGCTCCTAATACAGCCCATGGTGACCTATCCTGCAAATCTGAATTTAATCATGAGAAAAAAAGATGGATATTCAAAAATAAAGGAGAGTTTGAAACATTTTTAGAAGGAAAACCAGAACTGTAGATTTACCTCTCAAACACCTTAAATAACAAAATTTCTGGAGAAGCAAAAAATACAGCAGGGAAGGATAGTAACAGCAACACAGTGAAGACAGAGACCAATTAGAGACTTCTTTTTAAATTTACTCAAGGAGATAGGGTGAAGGCAAAAATATGATAGAAGTGAGAGTGAAGAGGCAGATGGAGGCATTATGGACAAAATCTGGTAACACCATACCTACAAGAGAATCAGTGCTTCTTTTGCAAGACTACATTACAATGGGAGAATACATGAAAGGGGGGAGGTAAGGGCATAGAGAGGAGCATGCAATGTGCTGGAATCAAATCAGGGGCTAACAATGAAGAGAATGTGATCTCCATGGTCTCAGAAAGAGAAGAAGCTACAAAGGAGTGGATGAGGAAGAAAACAGAAAGACTGAAAAGGAGGGGAAAGAAAGATGGCCTTATTTTGCAGGTGGGAGAGAGTTCCACTGGTGAATGTTCCCATGAATGAAGAGATGGGTGAAGAAGGGAAAGGAGCACCTTGCACTAGACGAGTGCCTGAAAAAGTCTACTTGTTCTGAGGGTAGAAGGGTGTTCCAAACTCAGGGAGAGAGACAGGGCCCTACCATGGGTCAGTGCTAGGTGTTAGAGGAGATAGAGTGCTGGATCTTGAGCCAGGAAGACTTGAGTTCAAATTTGACCTCAGAGACTTACTAGCTGTGTAACCCTGGGCAAGACATTTAACCTGTACTTGCTTCAGTTCCTTCTTCTGTAAAATAGAGACAATAATTCCACCTCCCTTCCAGTTATTGTGAGAATCAAATGTGAGATACTAATTATAAATCATTTAACATAGCACCTGGGACATGGTAAGCACTATATAAATGTTTACAATTACTACTGCAACAGCTGCAATTACTACTGCTACTACTGCTAATCATTAGTGCTACTGTTCTGGAAATGAGGCACAATGGAAAAGGGGAATCCATGGAGCGAACCCTACAAGGCAGTGCCAAGGAGTGCCTAGAAGAAAGAGCCTAGGATGGGTATCTTGGAAATTTTGGTAGCATGAAGAATACAGAAAAGAGAGAGAGAGAGAGAAGATATTATAGGAGTTATGAATCCGAGAATACGGGTCAAATAAACAGAAAGAGAAGACAGATAACGAAAAGAGAGAGAATGTTTTTTTTTCAAAGGGGAACAGGAAAATTAAAAACTACAGAATGTGACTAGCTGAAGGGGAGGAGAGGAAGGAGGAGTACAAAAAGAAAAGAGGGGATGAGGGGTAAGGGGAATAGGGCTACCTTTAAAAAAAAGAGAATGAGGTAACTAAAAGAATATAATACTGTGTTTACAATAGAAGAGGGAATTTGAACTAAAAAGCTTCTTCAGAGACAATGCATCTAGGATAAGAAGAGAAGTAAAAAAGAGGATAAAAATCTTTGCATCAGATTTCTGTAATAAAGGCATGGTGTCCCTTAGCTATTCCCCAGTAGATAAATGGTCAAGGATATAAACAAATGATTCTCAAAAGAATTGTAGCATTTTAAAAAATGCTCCAAATCTCTAATAAGAAGCAAAATGCGATCAAAACAACCCTGAGATTTCTCTTCACACTCTACAAATTGGCAAAGATGGCAAAAATGGCTCAATGTTGGAGGGGTCGTGGAATGATAGGTTAATACATGGTTGGTGGAACTGTGAAATGGCATAACCATTTTGGAAAGTAATTTAGAAATATGCAAGTAAAATGACTAAAAGACTATATCCTTGAGAAAGACTCCATTATGGAGTTTATTTCTCAAGGAAGAAGAAAAAAGGCCCAATATATTCCAAAATATTTATAGCAGCACTTTTCATGTTAACTAAAAACTGGAAACAAAGTAGATGTCCATCAATTGTGGAATGGCTAAACAAATTGTGGTGCACAAATGTAATGGAATACCACTGTGTTATAAAAAATGATGTGTGATGAATACAGAGAACCATGGAAAATGATACATGAACTAACATAGAGTGAAGTAAGTGGAGCTAAGAAAACAATACGAACGGTAACTATGATAATTAAATGGACAGAACAATGATACACCAAAAAATCAGAAGTGATGAAATTATAAAGATAAAGTGGGTCTCAAATGAAGATACATAAGGAGATACCCCCAATCTACCCTTCCTGGAAGAGGGAGGTCCACAATTGTTACATATTGTACTTGTTTTGGGACTTCTTTCCATGAATCAATCATTTGCGCTGACTTTTTGTTTCTTTTTCCACTCCAAAAGACACTATTTGTCACATGGGATGGTTCTCTGAGAAGAGGAGGGATATGTGGGATATTATGATGATGTAAGAAACAGAAAATGTCAACTAAATTTATTTAAAATAACAAAACATAACAAATAAAAAGATACATTTTCGGGTTATCAGCTGGTGTCACAAAATAATCTTGGTTCAGAACACAAGGTGACCGACTGAACCAGCTCAAAGTATATTTTTGACATGACATTTGACAAGACAAGACCTCTTTCTTCAATTTTTAAAAGGAAGAACAAGAAAAAAGAAACAGAAAATGCAAGAGGGAGCCCGGGCCCTGATCTGATACCCAATCAGTTTTGTTTTGTTTTTGTAATATACGTGCATCTCAGTGTCCTCTGAACAAAGATGAGACAGTTCCATCACTCCTCCAGGCACAACTTCTTCACACATGCTTCCAAAGCACTAACCTACACATACTCAATCTTTTGACTTCCTTCTCATACTACAACTTCTGTCAAAACTCTTCTCTCCAAGGTTACCAGTGACCTTTTAATCACTAAATGCAGTATCTTTTCTCAGGTCTCCCCTACTTCTCAGCTTTTGAATTACATCCTTGAGGGCAGATACTGTATCTTTATTTTTGTTTGTTTATATATTCCCAATATATAAAAGTCTGCCTTAGACATTATAGATACTAATATAATCTTGCAAAAATGAATTCATTATATTCAAATGTATCAGTGGCTGACTCGACATACAGGGGCTATCCTCTGGAGCACACTTATAATTGTCGTCCCTGTTCCAGCTGACCAATGGGAGTTTTCCAGCCTAATTCTGGCCCCCTTGGTGGGTACTCTGGAAGAAAAAAATGAGTATGTCCCACTGGATGGTCCCAGATGCCTCTTTTATATTTAAAAACAATTCTATTTTCATTTTTCATTGGTGGGTTGAGAAGAAGGAGTAATCAAGGGAGGCACTGAAAACACAAATTTTATCCATAACCATATTTCATTCCCAGGATGTTTGATTTCCAATGTCTTCCTTTAGAGACAGTGAAAGAGATAGATAGCATGGCGAATAGAGTGCTGAACCTGCAGTCAAAAAGACCTGAGTTCATATACTTCAGATACTAGGTATATGATCCTGGGCAAGTCACTTAACTTCTGTCTGCCTCATTTTCAGAAATTGTAAACTGAAGATACTAATAGTACCTAACCCCCAGGGTTGTTGTGAGAATCAAAGGAGATAATATTTATAAATACACTTTGTAAATCTTAAAGTGCTATTTGAATACTAGCTATTACTACTACTTTAAATTTTCAATAATCAGAGTAAATTTATTAAATTCTAGGACTCTCTCAGTACCCTAAAAACTGTCCTCATAGAATTAAAGACCTAATGCATCATAAAAATATGAATTCTTTGCATATATACATAAGCTTATATGTATATATACATATATATACATACATAGACATATACACATACAAATGCACATCTACCTATCTAGCAATCTGAAAGGATCAAGGTGTGAACTGTATCCACAGTCTCAGGGCTATTTTGCAAATGGTCTCTCCCATCCATAAGCCAACCAATCTTGCATGTCTTTCTTTTACATGTGATGAATTGAAATAAAGCCAAAAGAAAACTAGCTTTCAGATTGTCATATGAAGCCTCTTTCTGAATAGCTCACAACCTGTATTAACTGACTCATCTCCTCCAGTATTCTTACATGTTAGAATGATGAAATCATAGGATTAGAAGTTTCTCCAGAAAGTCACTTTGCCTGGTCCCTAACACTTAAGCAATACTACTTTTAAGTTATTCTAGACAGATGTTTATCTCATCTTCTCTCCCAGAGAGAGGCATATAATACCAAGGAAAGCATGTTGAATGTGGAGTTAGGAAGGATCTGGATTCAAATCTTGCCTTTGCCAAGTGTTTGGATTTTTTTTAAACCCCCCCCCTCACAATTACATGTAAAGACAATTTTTAATATTTATTTAAAAAGTTTTTGAGTTCCAAATTCTCTCCCTTCTTCCCTCCCTGAGACAGGAAACAATTTGATATAGGATATACATGTGCAATCACGCAAAATACATTACCTTATTAGTCATGGTGTGAAAGAAGATACGGTGGAAAAAAAGAAAAGAAAAAGTAAAAAATGTGAAAAATAGTAGCCTTCAATCAGCATTCAAAGTTCATCAGTTCTTTCTCTGGAGAAAGATAGCATTTTTCATCATGAATCCTTTGGAATTGCCTTGGATTATTGCATTGCTGAGTAGAGCTAAATCATTCACAATTGATCATACAATATTGCTGTTAGTGTATCCAGTGTTCTCCTAGTTCTGCTCACTTCACTTTGCATCAGTTCATGTAAGTCTTTCCAGATTTTTCTGAAATCATCCTGCTTGTCATTTCTTATAACACAAGAGTATTCCATCACAATCATGTACCACAACTTGTTCAACCATTCTCCAGTTGATGGACATCCCCTCCACTTCTAATTCTTTGTCACCACAAAAAGAGCTGCTATAAATATTTTTATACAAATTAGTCTGTTTCCTTTTTTAAAAAAATCTCTTTGGGCTATAGACCTCGTAGTGGTGTTGCTGGATCAAAGGGCATGCACAGTTTAATAGCCCTTTGGGCATAGTTCCAAATTGTTCTCCAGAATGGGTGGAAGAGTTCACAACTTGTATGAACCTTCCTGAGACTGAATTGCCTCATTTGAGAAAATGGGGAGAATAGTAATACTCATTTGTGCTCACTTCACAAGGTTATTATGAGAATGAAATGAGTTAATACATGTAAAGTCACCTTCAAAAGTATAGATGTCACCTATCATGACTATTATTTTTACTTATTTGACAAAGTTATTGTTAAGATCAAACTAGATGATATACGTAAAGTGCTTTACAAACCTTAAAATGCTATATAAATGTCAGATATTTTTATTAACCTTTTAAAATTCTACAATTTCTCTATTAATAATTTTCCTGTCAGAAATGCTTTCCTATGCCTACGCTAGACTGTTGGGTACTTCTGTGGCTATTAGACAAAGAATCTGAGTCACTGGAAGGTTGAGTTGCCCAAGGTCACATCATAAGTCTGCTCCCATGCACGTAACAGCACTCAGGTTTCCTCAGCTGCCATTCCCTCCCAAACCAATTCTTCAACTGAATCTATAGACTGTGTGTTAGTCACTTCCCAAGTCATTCCTCTTGAGTTCAGTGAAAATTCTCTCTAAGGAAAGGAAAGCAGCCCCAGGTATCAACTATATAGGACAGCGTGTATGAAAATATCCTTTAATCCACATGAGCAATGAGTCACGGCCAAGAATATTTGTTCAAAATATTGCAATATAAAGTAAGAGCATTTCCTCCAGCTGCTACACAATCTAAATGTTCTATTTTGTTACTAAACAATTCCTTTAACACCCAAACTAAAAATAAGTCCCCATATTAATGCAAACATCTCACGAACCAAATAAGAAACCTCCTGCCAAATTTATCAGTTAGAGGAAAATTGTGTCAGACCTGCCTGCCTGAGAGAATATTGGATCATCACTCAGTAGGCGGTATAAGTAAGAGTACCATCCTCTGCTGATGCAGAATGAGGGAAAAATGAGTAATAACTCAAAAGCTTAGGAAATACTTTTTTTCTTCTATAGTTAGCAATATATGACTCATTCCAACTCTCCAGATACTTGCTGTATGAATGATTCAAAATCCCACTGAAAAAGGAGACACAAATCAGTCCTTTCCTTGCTGGCCCATCTTATCCAAATTATTCCCTGATACTTCAAAAAAGAGAATCTTGGTCCATTCTTATTGCACTCTTATGGTACCAGTATACATTTTAAATTAACCTAAGTACCAGCATGCATTCTGATACTGTACATAGTAATAAACTCTGAAAACAACTAAGAAACAACTGTCCCCTCTAAGAAACACTCTGAGGTCTCTAGTAGTGCTTGAGAACAGGAAATGATCAACATCTTATCTCTGTCACTGTTAGGGAAGCTGGTTTAGGAAAATGAATTTGCTTTATTGTCAACCCATTGATTCTTACTCAATTAATTTCCTGTTGGAATGTAAATCAGCTAAACAGGAATGACTCCAAGGACAAGGATGAGCACTTACAAAAGGATATATTCATTCAACAAATTTTTATTAAGCACCTATAGCATGCCTTGCCTGGAGTCTGGAAGGTATGAGTTCAAATCCAGGCTTAAACACTTACTAGTTGTGTGACACTGAGCAAGTCAATTAATTTTTGTCTCTGTTTCCTTATCTGTAAAATGGAGATAATAGCACCTTTGTTGATTGTTGTGAGAAGCAAACGACATCATAATTATAAAGTACTTAACGTAGTGCTTGACATAGTGTTATATAAATGTTATATTATTAACCATTATCACTGCTAATTCTCTTCAAAGTTCAGGTCAACATTATCTTCCACAGGAGGCCTTTCCTGATCCCCTCCCCCTCCAACTGCTAGTAGCTGTAGTTACATAGTTATTTTCTGCATATTCTGTCTATATTGATATATGTATAACACTTTCTCCTCTGATAGAACATGATCTCCCTAAGGGTTGATACATTTTTTTTTTTGTATTTCCAGTGCTTGGCACATAATATAATAGTTGTTGATTGATTACTTGATTGATATATGCAAGGCAGAGTCAGATGAATGGTCCATCCTATCTCGTACTACTCTCTGGATATTTTAGGAGAATGAATGGTGGTAGTTGCCTTTCATAAGGTTAGGAATATATTTCAAGCATCCTAAAATTATTTTTGATAATCTGTCATATTGTAAGACCACAGAATTTCAAGATTTAGAATGTACTCAGAGGCTACCTCTTCCAACACACACTTGGAAAAAGATCTTAGAGTGCACATCTGTGGAGTAGAATTCCACATTTTTTAAAGAGCATGGCTCCACTCTCTCCTGAAACAGCTTATTCCATTTTTTCCTAACTAATTGTTAGGAAATGCTCCCTTGATGTCAAGCCCAAATTCCACCCATTGCTTCTAGTTTTTCCACTGGAAGCAAATAGGATGAATCTAATCCTAATAAAGACAGGGTCAAATCCTTGGAGATCACTATGTCTTATCCTTCCCCTAAGCCCCAAAGTCTTCCTTTCCCTTAACCATACTCAATTTTGTCATCTGACCCTCACTTGGAATGACTTCTTGGACATTCACCAGGTTGTTGCCCCCTCTGGACAGTCTTCATTGTATCTATGCCATGAACTGAATGTGATAATCTATATGTAAATTGACCAGGAAGAAGTATAGTCAGACTACCATTTCTATATTCCTTGAAACTGTATCTTTCTTAAGGCAGTCTAAAATCTCATTAGTTTTGTTGGCTACGATATCATACTATTGACTGGAATAGGATTTGTGGTCAGCTAAGACCACCCACCTGATCCCTTCCAGATAAATTTACATCCAGTCACACCTCCCCCATTTTGATCTTATAAAATTGACGTTTTTGGACTCCGTTGTGAGATTTGATGTGGAGTAAATCCTGGCTTGAAGATATTTATATACATTCAGTCTATTTCACCTCTCAGGACCCATTTTCATCATCAATAATAGCTTAATACTCAATGTGCTGAGGAAGTGAAAACTGAGCTTAAGAAGAATTTGGAAAGAATTTCTCTGGACCAGATCAAGTGAACATGGAAAAAATACTCCCTCCCTTCACTTCCCTCTCCATTCCCTTCCATCACACACTTGCAGTCATACCTCAGAAATATTGTAGGTTTGTTTCCAGATCACTGCATTAAAGCAAATATAGCAATAAGGAGATACATAAATTTTTTTGGTGCATATAAAAGATATGTTTATAATATACTGTCATCTATGAAATGTGACACAGTATTATATCTTAAAAAAGTACATACCTTAATTAAAAAATACTTTACTGATAAAAATGCTGACCATCATCTGAGCCCTCAGTGAGTCATAAGTGGTGGAAGGTCTTGCCTCAATGGTGGTAGATGCTTATTGATCAGGTTGTGACTGCTGAACATTGAGGTAGTGGTGACAATTTCTTCAAACAATGACAAGACAACAATGAAGTTTGCCATGTAGATCAACCTTTTCATTGAAACAGAGATCATTGTGGGGTTATTAATTGACCTAATTTCAGTTTTGTTGTGTTTCAGGGAATAGGGAAGTCTGAGGAAAGAGAGTGAGATAGGGAATGGCAGGTCAGTGGAGCAATCAGAACACACAGATTTCTTAATTAAGTTTGCGGTCTTATAGGGTGCATTTCATGGTGTCCCGAAACAATTACACCAGTAACATCAAACATCACTGATTACAAATCATCCTAACAGATATCATCATAATGAACAAGTTTGAAATATTGCAAAAATTACCAAAATGTGACATAGAGACATGATATGAGCACAAGCTGTTATAAAAATGATGTCAATAGATTTACTCTATTCAGGTCTGCCACAAACCTTTGATTAGTAAAAAACACAATATTTATGAAGTTCAATAAAGCAAAATGCAATAAAATGAGGCATGCTTGTATTTACATATTCATGTTATTTATATACTTTATGCATTTATATGCCTTATATATTACTTGTATGCTTACACATGCCTTGACCAATAGAAAATAAGTTATATGAGGAGAGAAACTATTTCATTTTCTCTTTGAGCCTTAAACATGGCATCCAGCATTACTTGAAGCAGTCAAGTCAAGTCAAGAAGCATTTATTGAGTACTTGTTCTGGTAACTGGGCTAAGCACTAAAGATATAAAGAAAGATAAAACACAGTAAGTGCCTTCTGGGGAATATGTGAGGTGTGTGTGTGTGTGTGTGTGTGTGTGTGTGTGTGTGTGTCCAAGACTAAAATAGAGAAATTTTTGGTATACAATTTTTTGTTCACAGATAATTGGGCACTCAATGCATCCTCTGAAGCTGAGATGCAACAAAGTATGGATCAATTCTCTGCTGCTTGTGCTAATTTTGACCTAACAAATAACACCAAGAAAACACAGGTGCTCTACCAACCAGTATCACACTATCCAGATGTAGAACCATCAGTTACAGACAATGCAGAAGTTTATTT
>JAQQSK010014186.1:0-11214 GCA_028658325.1 Potorous gilbertii | reverse complement strand
CCCTTCCCCTCCTACTGCCTATAGAGCCAGTTAGGATTATCTACTTAAGTTTATTGTTCTGTCCTTTAAACAAATCGGGTGAGAGTACCAATCAACCAATGCTCATCTCCCTCCCCTCTTTCCATCTACTATAATTTTGTACTTCTTCTTGTGATGTAATTTGCCGTTTTCTGCTTCCTCCTTTTCACACCTCCTATTACAATCCCTTCTCATACTTAAATAATATTTTTAATCATGACATAATTTACTTTATACCGGTTCCCTCTATGTATATTCCTTTTATATTTCATAATAGCTGCACAATTATCAAGATTAACAGGTATCATCTTCCCTTATAGGGAGGTAAACAATTTGCCCTAATTGCTCTCATTCCACCATCTTGACTCCGCCATCTTGGCTCCGCCCCTGATTCAGTTCTCATATTTGTAAAATAGAGCTGCTGATTCTTGGCTTCTAACAATGAAATGTTATAAGTACTAATAAACCACTCACTGTAAATGGTGATTTTGGGGAGATTTCCTGAAGAAGATACTGGATTAAAAGCAGACAAGTGATCCAAAATTCACTCTACTTATGTGGGAAAATAGATTAATTTCTTGGTTGGTTTTCCATTCTACAGTTCTCTTAGCAATCTCATTTCAAACTGTATCTGAAGTAAATTCTAAAGGAACCAGTTGCTAAAAGGGTTTCTGGTCCAAATGGGACTGCTATAGAATGGATGGAGGTGCGACATTTTGCCCTACTCTTGGAGGGATGAAAATACAAATCAAGAAAAGGTAAACTAATCTTCCCCTGATTGGAGTCATCATGTTTGATGATGCCTATGCTTCTTTGAAGGGAGGAGGCATTTCCACCAAGTTCCTCATAATTATGCTAAATTAGGGAGCCCAGTTGAATACTCACTAGAGCAGACAGTTTGAAGCCCACCTAAAGAAGTAAGTGATATTTGCTTTCAAAGCTTTACTGATTCCAATTATGGAATCATGGAATCTGAAAATTCGTCTGCCCAGTCCTAATTGTAGAACTTGAGGTTAGAAGGGACCTCAGTGGCCATTTATTCCAACCCACACCCAAAAGGAATGCAAGATGTAACATACCTGGCAAGTGGTTATCCAGCTTCTGCATCAAGACCCTCAACAAGGGACAACCCAGCACCACTAAAGGCAACTAATTCCACTTTGTTAAAGCTCTTGCTATGTCACCTCAAGTGAGAAGACCTCACTACTTCCTGAGGCATCTTATTGCACCTTGGACAGCTCCACTGTTAGGAGGTATAAGTGACTTGCCTGCTATCAGACAGTTGTCTAATGGGTGATTTGAACCCAGTCTGGATTTCAAGTGCAGAGTTCTGTGCATCTAGCCCTCCCTGTTCCAATATTGATAGAGTGGAATAAAAGAAAGTCAAGATTGTACATTTATTCCTTTTAAATTCATTTTATTTCATTTGGTCCATCACTCTAGTCCACTAAGATCTTTTTGGCTGCGTCTCTAATGTGTTAGTGGTCACTCCTGGCTCTTAGTTGGGAGGGAGGGAAGGTTCTTTTGTTATGGGTATCATTGGGTTCTTTGTGAACCTTAGTACTTCTGATGCAGCATTCTTCTAGCACCATCACCATGCTGCTCCAGTATATTCCTTGTCAAATAATTGCCCTTGGTTATATCATCTCTACACAGACTTAGTCTTTTAACAAACTGACTGGGCCATGCACAGACAGCCACCTAATCCCCTTTCCATCCTCACAAGAGCTGATTGTTAAATTTTCAGTATAATTTTCCACACCATAAAAATCAGCAAATGCTACCAATCAAGGCTTAATATATTGCTTTGTTAATTGTCTGGACTTAACAAAGTGATGGAGAAAGTTAATAATGGAGATTAAACTTAAAAGTGTGTCTTCAATAAAGTTTTTGGAGAGTTGGTGGCTAAACATTTACCAGCATACTCCTGCTTCTATGCCTAGTTTGTGATTTGTTTCCCTAACTCCTCACCTAATTCTGCTTTCTGCTCTGGTAGACTATGGTATTCTCTGATGGCAAGACAACTTTGCTTTTCACTCTGTTGACTCTCACTCATATACTCCTGACCATGCATTCTCCCTTCCAATTCCTGCCATGAGTATGGAGAGAGAGAGAGAGAGAGAGAGAGAGAGAGAGAGAGAGAGAGAGAGAGAGGATCGCAATTCATTGGACTCCAAATTTAGTGCTCTTTTCATTTGACTATATCTGCTCCATAGGGTTTTAAGGATTAGAAGAAATGACATCTGTGAAGTGTTCTGCAACTCTTAAAACTAAGTTTAAATATCTGCTCTCACCAGTAGTAGTGGTAGTGGTGGTAGTGCTGATGGTGGTGGTGGTGGTAGTAGTAGTAGTAGTAGCAGTAGTAGTAGTTTTTCTTCTGCATACTCCACAGACTCTCAGATTTGGAAAGGACCTCAAGAGGAGCCACTAGTCCAACCTGTACCTGAACAAGAATTCCTTATCCTGTAATTCTCCCTGTCTCACTTGCACCCACAGCCCATGGGAGGAAGTAGAGGAAGATTCTATTGTCTTCCACATGGCAGTACTTAAAAATAACTCTTCTGACTTCTTTGATGCTTCTCTCCTCTAGGTTTAATGTCCCCAGACCCTTTACCTGAGCCCAGCATGGGCATTCTTCATCCTCCTCCTTTAGATTTTTTCCAGCTATACAATGCTCTTCCTCCAGTGAGGCACCCAACCCCCTTTAAACTTGTGAAGGGAGGGAGCAGCTAGGTGTCAAAGGAGATAGCTGGGCCAGGAGTCAAGAACTATCTGAATTCAAATGTAGTCACAGATCTTGACTAGCTGTGTGAACCTGGAAAAGTCACTTCACCTTGTTTGCCTCAGTTTTTCATCTGTAAAATGATCTGGAGAAGGAAATGGCAAACCACTCTGGTAACTCTACCAAGAAAAATCCAAATTGGATCACCAAGAACCAGACACAACTATATCCTTTGTTCAGAGGTGAGACAGCCCTAGAAAAGCAGGAGGAGCCCACTGATGGTGGAAGTAGGTTGAGTGACAAAAGGCCACATGTACAGGCCCTGGCTTCCTAATGGTGTGGAATACCAGTCATGTATACTTCCCCTGTACATAAACATATTAGTTATATGCAGAGGTGAGCCTCTCTGAGCCTCAGTTTCTTCCTCTGCAAAACAGGGATATCTCCTAGGGTAGTTCTTGTAAGGCTCCAATGAGATCATGTATTGATATACTTTGTTGTTGGTCAGTCATCCAACCTTGTCCAGCTATTTGTGACCCAGTAGAACATAGTACATCAATGCTGTCCATGGGGTTTTCTTGCCAAAGATGGTGGGGTGCTTTTCCATTTTCTTCTCCATTTAATAAACTTTAAACGAAAATTGAAAGAACACCCTAATTAAAGTTAGAGGACCTCAGTTCAAATATTTCTTCTGGTTGTTATCATATGTATGACTTTGTGTGGAATATTTAACTTCCTTGGACCTCAGTGACTTCATCTGTAAAATGAAGAAGTTAGACTTGATGGCCTGAAAGGTCCTTATCAGCTCTATAACTCGGTTCCTATGATCCTATATAAACATCTGTTATTAAATTAAAGAAGGTGAGCAATATAGGAAAATGAGAGAGAAAAGATTCAGTGGGAAAATGCGGTTGATCTTCAAAATTTGTTGTAACCTTACTTATACTATCCCATATTTTGAAGCTGTCACTCTAGTGAGGTATGCCATTTGAGAAGTTAGAGAGTTCATCTAATCCTCACCCCACCCTGTCTCTAGTTCATTTATGCTGCCATCAGGGAACAAGAAAAAAAATCCTAGCTGTCCAATGCCAGGTGATTTTAAGACCAATGGAATAATCAAGAGATTTTGTGTGCATCTTTGTAAAAAAAAATACAAGCTTTTCCTAAAAACTAGAACTTGTCTGTTTGGTAACACAACAATATTTCCAACTTTCATTGACAAATGATGTGATCAGATTGGCTCTGTGGAGGAGGTCCTGGAGTGGAGAGAGACTACAGGCAGTGAAACTAGTTAGGAAGCTCGAGCACTAGGCCAGGAGATAGGTTAAGGGGGCCTTAGCAAGAGGCATGGCAGTGAGAGTGGAAAGGGAAGGAGGTGCCACCAGAGTGAGATTGCCAAAGTACAGTAACAGGGATATGGCCACTGATTGGAGGTGGAGGGGAGGGGGAGCCATGGGAGAGACAGGGCCATGTCAAGCTCAGAGGGCTACAAAGTAAAGTGCTTCAGGTGTGCCCAGCCTTAAATATTGTTTGCTCCTGTAAGGTAGTCAATTCACTTAAAACTGTTAAAAATTAGAGGGCAACATTGGACCCAACCCATTTTAAATTCTGTTCTTGCTCCTGATATCTCTTGATCTCACTTGCAGAGGCAGAAAGGAACTTATTTATATACCTGAATTTATTGTCTTTTCTTCAAGCAGATATTAGATGCTCCTGTCTTTTCTTGTCTGCCCAACTGAAGGTGCTGCCTGCTAAATCCACACTTTTCTATATTTCTTTATTGATGTAGGCATTATAGGTATTTCTGTTTTGGAAGAACTCATTATATCTGAAGTCTGAAGATTCTGACGTACTTGGAGAAAGTATTTTATAGCTCAGTAGTTTAGGTAGGGGGAGGAGACAGAGGTAAATAATTGCCTTAATATTCCTTTCCTTTTTTTTTTTACCTCAGGTTAAAGCTAGATAAAAAAGTTCCACCACAACAAATAAAATTCTATTGGATGGAACATGATGGGGGCTCATTTCTATTGTCCCGAGTGGACCAAGAGCTGCTTCAGGCCCAGAAGAAAGTAAGTAGGAACATGATTTAGTAATTTATGATAGACATCACCTAAGAAGTGACATACTAAACTTTTTCCTTTTCTGGCTGCTACTTAGAATATTAATAGTGGACATGTGGGTGGTACTGTCCAAAGTGAAATTGAGCTGTTTAAATGCCATTTCATGTGTTTATAGCAAAATTCCTACCAGGCTCATATTCCTAGCTTCAACTAAAGTAATTATACACGTGTGTGTGTATGTGTGTGTGTGTGTGTGTACACACACATATTTGATGGAAAGAAATCATAGGTTCCATAGATTTAGAACTCAGAAGCACTTTAGAAGTCATCTAGTACAACTCCTAATTTGTTTTTGTTTCTTAAAATGTTTTATCAACACCTCTTCCCTTATAGCATGGTCATGATAATAATAATAATTATCATTATTATATCGTAGTCATTCATAGGCATGAATAAAGGCGTATCTAAAAAAGTTGAGAAATATGAATTGCTTATGTGCAGACTGGGTCAAATAATAAAAATGGCCATTCTATCTGCCTAAATTCCTTTACTTGTTCAGGGTCATACCAATCAAACTGCCAAAGAATTATTCTATAGAGCTAGAAAAAAATAACCAAATTCATCTGGAGAGACAAAAGGTCAAGACTATTAAGGGAATCAATGAAAAAATTGAGAGGGAGGGGAACCTAGCATTACCTAATCTCAAACTATACTACAAAGTACTCGGTAAGAGATAGAGTGGTGGATCAATGGAATCCATTAGGTATACAATATCCAGAAGTAAATAAGCACAGTAAACTTAGTGTTTGAGAAACCCAAAGATCCCAGCTATTGGGGTGCGAATTCACTCTTCCAGAAAAACTTCTGGGAAAACTGGCAGATATAGATATATATAGAGAAAGATAGATCTAGATATATATGTGTATGTATAAAATCTAGATACATGTGTTTATATATAAATGTGTATATGTACACATGTACATATGTGTGTATGTTCATCCAATGTATGCCTAGTTCTTTGCTATAACTTAAGAGACTGCTATTCATATTTTGGTGTGCATTAGAACTTCATCATTTCTTTGGGTTATATGTCCAATACTGTGATTGCCATGATAAAAGGTATGGTCTGTTTAGTCATTTTTCTTTAGTAATTACAAATTGAATTCAAAACAGACCACTCATTTCATAGCTTCATTCAAAGTGCATCAGTGTGTTTATTTTCCACAGCCCTTCCAATATTCTTTTTTTTATCCTTACTAGATTGTATAGAGTGATGTGCAAATTTAGATTGCTTTTATTTGCATTTGAAGCATGGTTTTCTATGATTGTAAGTTTTATTTTGAAAGCAATTCATATTCTTTGAGCATTTGTCCTTTGGGGAATGACTTGATGTTACATATTTGTGACAATTCTCTACATAGTTTGGATGTTGTTTTTCAGTCACTTTTCAGTTCAATTCTCCTTGACCCCATTGGAGGTTTTCTTGGTAGAGATACTGGAGTGGATTGCCTTTTCCTTCCCTAACACATTTTATAGATGAGGAATTGAGGCAAACAGGATTAAGTGACTTGCCCAGGGTCACATAGCTAATGCATCTGAGACTAGATTTGAACGCAGAAAAATGAGTCTTCCTGACTTCAGGTCTGGCATGCTATCCACTGTGCCACCTAGCTGTCCCTAGATAGTTTGGATATCAGGTTTTTATTGGTAATATTTTATGCAAATATTTTTCCACTGTACTGTACTACTTCTAATTATTTCTTTATTAATTTTATCTGTGCAAAAGATTTCAATTTTATGTAGTCAACATTCTCTTTTCTTTGTTTGGTTAGGAATTCTCCTCCTAGTTGTGAGAATTGCCAGATCTCACTTTAAGCTATGTTTTTTTATGCTGAGAGTTCTTATATTTAGGTTGTTTATGCATTTTGAGTTTGTGGTAATAAATGGTGTAAAATTATCTAATCCTAATTTCTGCCAAACTGATTTTCAATGTGCCTAGCTGTTCCTGTCTCCCACTAGTTTACATTCTTCAGTTTATCAAATGTTGTTCTACTGTTTCTTGTTTATTTAGTGTGTTCCATTAATCTGCTTCTCTCCCTTTTTTCTTAATACTATTTTGCTTTGCTAACTATTGCTTTATAATACTGCTTGAAGCTTGGTAATACTGTCTCCTTTGTTCATACTTTTTTCCTCTCATTGTTTCCTTTGATATTTCAGACCTTTTATTTCTCCAGATGAATTTTGTTATGACTTTGTCTAGTTCTAAAAAGTATCTTGCAGGTAATTTGATTGGTTTAGCACTAAATCTGTAAATTAATATAAGCGATGTTATGGGCCAGGATATTAGTGGAACACTAGCTGGGAGTATAAGAGTAAAGGAAGTTGAGGTGCCAATCTGAAACAATTTGGGTTAGCTTTGCCCTTAGATTAATTGATCTGGGATCCTTTTGTGAGTCCTTTGGGCAAGAAGAAGAGTCTTATCTCAGTCAAATCCGGTATTTGACCCTCTCCAAAACTCCAAGTTATAATTGATTTGGTGATCTGCATTGATTTCTGAACCGGAAGGTCCTGTATCAATAGAATCATGGATCAATACAGGTATATTGTATGAATACCTATGTATGTTTATGTCATATGTTTTTCTAACGGAAACTTAACTGTCTCTGATAAGCAATTAAACATTTAGGTATCCCTGTTGTAAGCATTATTGCTGTCTGCAAGCATCTGATTGGGTGGTGCTCTCTAAGAAACAACCAAAGTATCAGGAAAAATTTGTTCTGCTGGCTTCACTAGATGCTCTTGAACAGAGTGGGATCTAGGTAAATCCTGAAGTTAGAGGATTAGAGTCCCCAGTTTTAAGTAGTCTGCTCATTTGTAACTAATTCTTGTATTACAAAATGAGAGCATTAGTCAGTCAGTCAATAAACATTTATTAAAGGCTATGGCACTGTGCTAGGTACTGGGGATATAAAAAAGGCAAAAGACAATCCCTGCCCTCTAAAGAACTTAAAATCTAATCGGGGAGACAACATGTGAACAAATACATACAAAGCAAGGAATATGCAGGATAAATAGGAAATTATTAACAGAGAGAAGGCACTGGAATTAACAGGGGTTGGGAAAAGCTTCCTGTAGAAGGTGAAGAAAAGAGGAGAGGCTGCTTAGTGTAGAGTAGGTAGCCTGGGAGAGAACTGAAGGGTTGAGGGATTGGCACTCCCAGTTTGGACAAAGAGTAGTGTTTGGTAAGGGAAGGCAGAGGGTGATTATAGTTGGATAAGAGGATTTAAGAATTTTTGAACATGAAAGTGATATATTTGTGAGTGATGGCAAGATTAAAGTTATGACCATCTTTGTCTGCAATAAAGATCATGGCAAGTGAGTTGGCTAAGGAGATGAGTAGTTAGAGTGTTTGAGGGAGATCAATATGTATGTTGTAGTCTCCAGGTATGAGGGCAGGGTTTGGGGAGGAGAGAAAAATTATTAACCAGGCACTGAAGTCATTGAGGAAGGAAGAGTAGTTTCCTGGGGATCTGTAGACAACAGCTATTTGGATTTTGATTGGGTGGTAGATAGCAATAACATGAACCTGAAAGGAGGAGAAGTTATTGGGTAATGTAGGTAGGGGGATAACCTGGAAATGGTAACAAAGAGGCAAGGAGTGTCCCAACTTCTATACCTTGATCAGTGAGCCAAGGAGAGTAAATTAGGGTATAACTGGTTATACCCTGGCCAGGAACTCTGTGTTCTTGGGAGGAGTCCCTTGGGAGGAGGAAATGGTAACAAAGAGGCAAGGAGTGTCCCAACTTCTATATCTTGATCAGTGAGCCAAGGAGAGTAAATTAGGGTAAAACTGGTTATACCCTGGCCAGGAACTCTGTGTTCTTGGGAGGAGTCAGGCCTTGGTAACTGCTAAAATATGAAATAAAATATTTAAGATGAAGGGAAGTTTTTTGTTGGTGGAAGAGGCATTCCAGAAGGCATGGTGCAAGGGTTGGGAGGAGTTAGGTTGGAACTTCCAGGTGAGAAGGTTGAATGGCATGAGAATAAGGAATTAGGTGATGGAGGGGAGAGAGATAAGGAATGGAATTTAGATGATGATCTACAGGAGTTCATAATCACTGTAATGTGACCGATATGACCAAACATAAAAATGTTCATCATTGAGTAGAGGGCATCATTCTTCCCAAAGGAAGCTGGAGATCCAGCTGGAGGAAAGTACAGAACGAGATAGGAGGAATAAAGTCAGATGAGAGACCCTATTTCACTATTTCTCTAGATTTATTTGAGTTATTTGAAGAGGCTGTATGATGATATAGTGCTAACATACGGACAGAAAAAAGCAAATATCAATTAAGAACCTCAATGTCTTTTGGGGATATTAAGGGAGTTAAATAAGAAAAAAAAGCACAAGTCCTGAGTAGATTGGTTCCTTTATGGGGGTTTGAAGTGGGAGAAGAGAAAGGAGGGGTGAAAGGAAGAATATTGTAGAGTAGAAAAGAGGAAGGAAAAGGTAGAACTTCGAATGGGTATGTTTAAGATAAAGACTACACAGACATAGGAGAATAAGTATTAGGGGAACCTTACTCTTATTTTAAATGGGTAAAGAAGAATTCAAATAGTGATGTCAAAAGGGCTATTGAAACATTTTTTTTTCAAAATACACAGAAGAGGGGGAGGAGCCATGATGACACAATGAAGACAGAGATTCATTTGAATTCTCCCAGATTCCGCTCCAAACAACATTAAATTAATGCATTAATAGGAGCTCACAAAATGATAGGGTGATTCCAGCACAAGATAAATTAGGTTGGCAGGAAAGGTCTTCTCACTGGGATGAAAGTGGAGAACATTTTAGTGCAGGCCCCACCCTAGCAAACCATCTTTGAGGTGACTTTATCCATGGCTGTGGCTTCCTGAGATCTCAACTCACAGATTTTAAAGGGGTCAGATAACGGATTAGAGGGAGATTATGGGGGCCTTTTCCTGACAATGGTATTGGAACACTGTTGCGTTGCACATTACACAGTTCTTGGTCAAATCCCAGTGAGAGGAGGAGCACTAAAACATTAGTGCCTGCAGCTACAGCAGAGCAGCAACCTTCTTCATAGCTCCAAGGTGGAAAAGAATGTTTCTGGTCACTCATAGACAAGAGCACAGGATAGAAGAACAGTGACCACACCTCTTCTTACATCATACTACCTTAGAAGAAATGAAAACTTACAGACCCTAAGAACTAGCTCTGAAAACAGCAGCACAAAAGAACCTTAAGCTTGGGATAGTGCTCCCTCCTCTTCAGGAGCAGAGCCCAACTTTAACACAAAATTCCAAGTCAAGATACAGATTGAAAAGTGAACAAGTGAACAAAAAAAACCTGACCAAAGAAAGTTACTATGGGGACAGGTAAGATCAAAACACAAACTCAGAAGACGAAAACAAAGACAAAACTGTTACATTCAAAGCCTCAAAGGAAAATGTGAATTGTTCTGAGGCCCAAAAATAATTCCTGGAAAGATTCAAAGGATTTCAAAAATTACTTGAAAACTCAAATAAGAGAGTAGAGGAAAAACTGGGAAAAGAAATGAGAGTGATTCAAGAAAACCATTCAAAAAGAGTCAACAATTTGATAAAGGAGCCACAAAATACTGAAGAAAATAATACCTTAAAAACAAATTAAGAGAAATTGTGAAAGAGGAACAAATATCGACTGAAGAGATCAACTCCTTAAAAAGCAGAATTGGCCAAGTGGAAAGGGAAATGTGAAAGCTCGCTGAAGAAAATCATTTCTTAAAAATTAGAATTGGGCAAGTGGAAGCCAATGACTTTATGAGATGCCAAGAAACAATAAACAAAAGCAAAATAATGAAAAATAAAAGAAAATAGGAAATATCTCATTGGAAAAACAGCTGATCTGGAAAAGAGATATAAAAGAGATAATTTAAGAATTATTGGGCTACTTGAAAGCCATGTTATAAAAAAGGACCTAGTGTAATATTTCAAGAAATTATCAAGAAAAGAACTTCCCTGATACTCTAGAGCCAACGGGTAAAATAGTAATTGAAAGAATCTATTGATCATCTTCTGAAAGAGATCCCCAAATAAAAGCTCCCAGGAATATTATAACCAAATTCCAGAGCTCCCAGGTCAAGAAGAAAATGTTACAAGCAGCCAGAAAGAAACACTTCCAATATTGTGGAGTCACAGTCAGGATAATACAAGATTGAGCAGCTTCTATATTAAAGAAATGGAGAGCTTGGAATGTGGTATTCCAGAATATGGTAAAGGAGCTAGGATTACAACCAAGAATCACCTACACAGCGAAAATGGGTATAATCCTTCTGGGGGAAATAATATTCAATGAAATAGAGGACTTTCAAGCATTCCTGATAAAAAAGACCCAGAGCTGAAGAGAAAATT
>JAQQSK010014185.1:0-11215 GCA_028658325.1 Potorous gilbertii | reverse complement strand
GATGTTCTCATCGGCAAATTCTTTCTTAATAATTTTAAGATCATTGGCCAGTTTATCTTCTATTTCCTTCTTTAGCTGTTCCAGGAGAGCTGCTTGTGCTTGCGAGCAGTTCATAGTCTCTTCTGGAGATTCAGATGGAAGTACAGTCTCAGCTCTGACCTCTTTGGTGTTTGTGTTTTGGTCCTTATCCCTATAGAAGGATTCTGTGGATCTTTCAGTCCTCTGCTTTTTCTTATTCATGATATTGATTGAGTGTTGTGGCTTCTGGTTCTTTCAGTCCAAAGCTAGAGAACTTTTTGCTGAGCTGATATGTGAAAAATCTAAAAGCAAGTTTTTGTTTGGTGTTTCCCCAATCAGCCCTGGGTTTAGCTTGTTGGGGAGGTCACAGTTTGGTCACAGGAGATCTCCTCAGCTGACCTGAGGCAAAAGCAAGCTCAGGGGCTGGTAATCCCAGCTGCCCTATTGTCTTTCTGATTCCCCTGGACAGCTGAGGCACATCTAGATGCTAATGCCTTTTCCCACCCCTCCTGGGGCTCCTCTCCTGGTGCTGAGGCTTGCCTGGGTCCTAGTGCAAGTGTTCCCTGCCCTGGGTCCTCTGTCCTTCCGGTTTGCCTCTACCACCGTAGGAGGAGTCCCCCTTAGCTATTTTCCTCCTCTCAGGTGTTATGAGACTATTGGCCTCCTTCTGCTGTTTCTGCTGACCTGGGATTTTTCTGGGGAAATATTTTATGGTTCTTTCACAGTCATCAAGGGGGGAAGAGAGAGCATTTACTGATCACTCCGCCATCCTGGCTCCCGGAAGTTCAGATAGGTGACTTAGCAAGGTTTGATCTTTGGGATGAAGGTCTCAGGAGCTGCTGCGCTGCTTTCTGGCACTCCGTGGCTCTCACTGACTCTGTTTGGCTTGTCTCCTGCCCTTGGTGCTGCTCCTCTGGTTCTGCCCACCGCTCAGGTTTCTCGAGTCCCCTCCACTCCGCTGCGCTGGCAGCGCTGCGCTGTGCACTGTGGGCTGTGGGCTCACCCCCGCGGAACAGACCCTTCCCATGGACCTTCCAGGCCTACCTGAGCTCCGAATCTGTCACTGTTTGTCTCACACTGGATTCTGCACCTCCAAAATTTTGGTCAGATTCTCCTTTCAGAGGCACCTGAAGGAGTTTGTCAGAGAGCTTAGGTGAGTCGTTGCTCTCACTCCGCCATCTTGGCTCCCTCACTGTGACCTTTAGTCCCTTCAGTGGTGTGGGCCTTGACACCTCTCCCCACCCCCAATCACCATTGCTCTGATTTTCCTTTCTTCCCCTCTTAAGTTTCTCCAACCCCTCAGACTACTTCCACTATCTCAATTCTACTCCTTCTTGACTTCTCTGTAGCATTTGACCCTATTAACCACTCCTGGATAATGTCTAATTTCTGGGGCTTTGTGACATTACTCAAGGTTCTCTTCCTACCTGACTGACCACTGCTTCATAGTCTCCTCTATTTGAATATCATTAATACCCCACTCCCTAAGGGATTTGCTCCAAAGCTTCGTATTGGGTACTTTTCTACATTCCCTGACTTGATTTCATCAGTTGTCCTGGCTTTAATTATCATCTCTATGCAGATGACTCCCAGATCTATATGTTCTCTCTCACTCTCCCTCTCCCACTCTCTCTCTCTCTCTCTCTCTCTCTCTCTCTCTCTCTCTCTCTCTCCCCCTCTCTCTCTCCCTCTCTCCTTCTCTTCAGTCTTGCCCAACTCTTCATGACCCCCATTTGGGGTTTTCCTCACAAAGATACTAGAATGAGTTGTCATTTCTTTTTCCAGTTCATTTGACAGATGAGAAAACTGAGGCAAGCAAGGTAAAGTGACTTCAGGGTCACACAGCTACTAATCATTTGAGGTTGGATTTGAACTCAGAAAGATAAGTCTTCCTCATTTAAGGCCCAGTACTCTATGAACTATTGCATCATCTAGGTACCCATGTTCATTACCAAGTACCTATTTCAAACAGAATGCCCATAGACATCTCAAACTCAAAATTTCCAACACAAAATTAATTATATTTTTTCCCTCAAGCCAATTCTTCTAAACTTCCCTATTTCTGTTAAGAATACCACCATCCTTCTACTTTCAAAATTATTCTCAAATCTTCTCACTTTTCCCCAATCGATACACTTCAATAAACTGCCAGGTCTTGTCAGTCTTACCTCCAGAATCTCTGGCTATTCCTTTCTCATAACTAACATGGTACCACCCTAGCTCCTCATCTCCTCTCAGCTGGATTGTATCAGTAGCTTCCACTCTTTTTCCAATTCATTATAACTGGTTAAGTGTTATTCCTAAAGCCCAAGTCTGATCATGTCTCTATAATACTCAGTAAACTCCAGGGGCTCCCTATAGCTCTAGTATCAAATACCACCACCTCTGTTTATCATTCAAAGACCTTTTCCATCTGTCTCCAGCCTACCTTACTATATATTACTCCCCTTCATACAACTTGTACAGTTTTTTGGCTTAACCAGACTGGCTTTCTGGATATTCAAAAATAAGCCATTTGTTGAGGCATAGGAAACTTTATGAAATGGATTGCATGTGTATGTCACTCCTAAGTTCCTAGATTCATTTCCTTAAATTTGGCAATACTTGAAGGAGGTTGACCATGTTAACATTTATCTTTCTATTTTGACTGCAATTTATTTAAAAAATTTATTAGACTTCCTATCCCTTGACCATCCTCTTATATCTTTCATGTTAATTATTGTCTAGGTGTTTGATTCTCTGTTGTTTTTTCTCCGTCTTTCTATCAACTGTATCCCTTGTGCTTAACCACAGTGTCTGGCACATAGTAGGTATTTAATAAATATTTATTGAATTGATATTCTGGAACCCATAGTAGTCTGAGTCCTGGATCTAAGGATGTATCCATAATATTCATTCATTTATCATCACCAGGATATAGAGCACTATGCTCGGTGCTGGGGAAGATATACGTCCAGACTTAGAGCAAAGTAATCCCTGACTTCACAGCCCTTAACAGCCTAATAGCAGGAGAAAACCACACAGGGCATAGAAGCAATCCAGGTTGGCTAAAGGATAGACTGAATACAACAAGAAATTGGAGAAACACAGTTTGGTGCAAAATTTTGGTAGGTCTTGAATACCAGGAGTTAGACTCAACTTCGTAGAGAAGATTCATGAAGATGCCATAGTGAGTCAATTTGCTAGGAGGGGATCTCTTTTTCATTGTTAGGAGAGAATCTACCTTTTCTATCCCTGGAACTCAATGTTCAGTCACTATCAGAAGTGTCTGCCTGGAAAGTGTTAAGATGACAGCATCCCTGCCTGTAGTTCTATTTTCCTATGACTGACTTCTTTCCAGCAACATCCAAAGGTGGAAGAGTAATCTTTGTTTCAGAAGGAGCTTCTGGGCTAATTGTTCCAAGACCAAACTTTAACAGGTGTAAAGATTTGCCTTACGGGAGAAGGTTGTTATCTGAAAGCAAACTTTGCTTCAAGGTTCAGGAAGCCAGGGTTGATGGGAAATGAGAAAAAAGTATGGAAAATTAAGCTTTAAGATCTCTTATTGATTTAATTTTTGTTCATGGACTATAGCTATCTATAAACTTTGATCTCTGGGATGCCCTTATCTTCATGAACATAAATAATTTTGAGTTGACTCTATTTTTACTTTGAGCAATTCACAGACTTTCAACTATAAACAAAATATTGGGACCCCATAGAAACTGAAGCATTTGGAGACTATTTAAGCAGCTAGGTGATGTCATAGATAGAGTACCGGACATAGAGGCAGGAAGACCTAAATTCAAGTCTTACCTTGGATACTAGCTGAGTGACCCTGAAAAAATCACTTAGTTTCTTCATCCATACCTCAATTTTCTTACCTGAAAATAGGGATAACAATAGCATTTTCCACTCAGGATTATTGTGAAAATCAAATGAGTTAACTCTTTATTACTATCATAATGTCAATATATAATATAAAATATTATAATATAACTCTCATCATTTACAATAGGGTCACAATGGTGAGCTAGAGTTAATGATTTGCTCTCCTGAGAACCTCTCTAAGGGCAAGAGTTTATGAACAATATTTTTTTCTCCTGTGGGAAAATTCAAATTAGAAATTTTGAAATGATGGGAGAGCTGATCTTAAGCAATCAAAGACAATTTTTTTCCCTTCTTCCCAACATAGGTGGATCCAAGACAACGTCTCCTCTCAAAGATTGTGGAAGAAGTGCAGGAAATCATCCATCAATTGACCAAAGAAATCAGCTACAAAGACATTAGATTCCAAGCTGTTTCTAAATCACTCTATCATAATGAAAACTTAAAGGTAAGAGATGATGGCTGTTTTTAGATTTAATGTCTACTTCAGAAACTCTACAGTAGTTTAAATAATTTTGCTCCAAAGAGCAGAACAAAGACAAATGGGTAAAAATTTCAGGGAAACAAACTTTAGCTAACATAAGAGAAAAAAAAAACATCCTGAGAATCAGAACTCTCTAATAGGAAAAGGTGTTGCTTTGAAAAGTTCCTTAGATCTGTGTCCCTGGAGGAGTTCCTGCAGATTCTAGATGATACCTTTAGGAGCATCTGGTAGAAAGAATCACTGTTCTTCAATGTAAGGGTATCAATTCCCAGGCCAGGGTGCGACTAGCAAAACTCCCAAACATAGCTATATGATGTAATTGGGATATTTTTAACAAAACAAATAAAAATACAGCATGGATGATATTAATTTGTGGTTGTCTATGTCAGTATGTGACTTACAAGGATCCATTTCTATTTGAGTTGGTCACAACTGGACTAGAGGATCTTGGAGATCCCTTTCAAATCTAGTGGCTCTCTATCACCTCCAGGATCAAATAGAAAATCCTCTGCTTGGTGATCAAAGTATTTCCTAACCTGATCCCCTCCCCACATCTTTCCAGTCTTCTTAAATCTTACTCCAGCCATAGATTCTTTGATCCAATGCTCTGGCCTTTCCACTATTCTCTGAATTAGACATTCCAACTGTCACCTACCAATATGTGCTCTTGACTATCCCTCATGCTTGGAATGTTCTCCTCCTAGATCTCTGTCTCTTACCTTCCCTGGCTTCCTACAAGTCCCATCTAAAATCCTATCTTAGAAAGGAAATCTTTTCCAATGCTTCTCAATGCTATTGTTTTTTATTTCTCTTGTGATTATTTATTTTTTCAATCTGTCCTGAAGCTAAGTGGCTTGGTGGATACAGCACTGGATTTGGAATCAGGAAGACCTGAGTTCAGATCTGGCCTCAGACACTCACTAACTGTGTAACCATGGGCAATTCATTTAATTTCTTTTTGCTTTAATTCAATTATTTTTGGGTAGCTAGGTGTCTTGGATAGCATGCTGGGCCTGGAATTAGGAAGAGTCATCTTTCCTGAGTTCAGATCAGGTCTCAGACACTTATTAGCCATGTTACCCTAGGCAAGTCACTGAAGCCTGTTTGCCTTGGTTTCCTTGTCTGTAAAACGAGCTGGAGAAATAATGTTAGTTGAGAGAGAAAGAGAAGATTTCACATGATAGTCAATGGAAGGCATTAGTTGTGCTTAGCCAAAATAGGGGCGGAGAGACAAAAAGAGGACAACGTCTTCAAGTATCCAAAGGACTGTCATAGAAAAACAGGGTTAGACTTCTAATGTACTTTGAATGAGTAGACCTTGGAAAGGGGAGTACAAGTTGCAAAGAGTCAAATTTTGACTTTCTGCAAGGAAACCCTTTCTAATGATCAGACCTTTCCAATAGGGGAAGGAGTAGTACTGGGGGATAATGGATTCCTCCTTCATAGAAGTCTTCATGGAAAACTTGAATCACTATTTGTTGGGAATAAAGGTGAGGTACTGGTTTCACTCATCGGCCTTTGAGATTTAGGTATTCATAAAGAAAGTGGGACCTTTGTGTGGCCTGAAGGATTTTGATAGGCAGAGATCAATATACTTGTATTTAATGAGTTCAGTAACTTCCTATTGCCTCTTGGATCAAATATAAGCTCCTTTAATTGACATGTGAGACCCTTTACAATCTGGTCCCAACCTACCTTTCTAGCCTTATTACATATTACTTCCCCTTCACCTATTCTGGGATCCAGTAATAACATCCTCTTTGCTATTCCTTGGGCATCCTCCAAGTCTGGAATATATTCCTTCCTCACTATCTTTTCAGAATCTCTAGTGTCCTTCAAGGCTCAGCTCAAATAGCATCTTCTATGTGCAACTTTCTCTGATCCCCCTAGCTAGTAAAATTTCCTTCCCCCAAATTTGCTTGTATGTGCTGTATATATACCTATATGTGTACATGTCATCTCTCTAGCTACAGTGAAAGCTCCTCCCTGGTACGCATGGTTTTGTTTGAGGTTTTATATACCCAATGCCTGCCACATAGGTAGGAACTTAATAAATGATTACTGATCAATTGATTTTGGCTATTTTAGCAGAGAGTTTGGGGTGGATTGGGCCATAAAATCTGTCTTCCTTAACTTCTCTACCCTGGCAGTATTGAATACCCACCATGTGCTATGTGGGAGATATATCTGTAAGATGCAGACCTTCCCTAATGTCCTGGAGCTGAAATAAAATATATGCATGTGAATGAAAGTTAAATAGCAAAACAAAATGGTATTTGATTAAGCACCACCATATGTTGTGTTAGTCCAGAGAAAAGAAAAGTACTGGGAGTTAGGGCAGTCAGCAAAGACCCTATGTGGAACATAGAGCTTGACCTGGCCCTTAAAAGATAGACAGGATTTGGACAATCAGAAAGAATAATCAGAAAGGAGTCTGTCTGTGCTAGGTTGGTAATAATATATAATAATATTATAATGCAATATATAAACATAAATCTATTCTAAATATATAATTATTATATATAACAATATAATATTATAAATAACATATAATATAATAATTTACTTTTGTATGGAGAATGCAGTTGCAAAGCATTTTATTTGCCTTATCTCATTTAATCCACCAACCTTGAAGCAGGTGCTATTGAGTATTATTATTCCAATTTATAGATGAGGAAACTGAAATCTAGAAAAAGGAAATGACTTACTTAGATCACATAGGTAGTAAGGTGCAGAACCACTGGATTCAACTAAAAACCCGACTTCCAGCCTTAACAAAATTTATACAAGCCAAGTAACATCAAGGAAAAGAATGTAAGTAGTTTTGTCACTGCAGAAGACAGTGCATAAAGTATTATTTCATTTAGTTTTATTAAAACAGTCTTATTTTTCTAAGCCATCTACCTCACCTGGATGGAATGCCAGAAATTATAGGTTAAGAATTGAAAGCATCCTGAGGAGTCATCTAGTTTCCCCCATTTTACAGATAAGGAAAAGGGACTCACAAGTAAGTGGAAGCAGTAGGTTTGCAATCAGCTCCAGTGTTCTTTCTATACCATACATTGTAATATTTTATAAGATCAGCATAAAAAAAGTATCATAGGACTGAGAGTTGAAAAAAAGGTTAGAGACCATTTCATCCAAAATCCAGAGAAGAACCCTGCCTCAAGGATTACATTTTTGGAGGGTTAGGCCATGAACAAATGGATGGATGGATGGATGGATGGATGGATGGATGGATGGATGAAAAAAAATTTGGTAAGCACTCACTCTTGACTGAGCACTGTGGATACAATTTTACAAAACAATTTAAGAGCTCTCATGCTAATTGGAGGAAGCAATTCATATTAGAATGTGTAGCAACAGAGTGGATTGAAAAACTTAGGAGTTGTTAGAGTGAAATGTGAGCAAAATCCTTTATTCCCGATTCCATTTATTTCTATTTTCATTTCTACTGGATAACTTTTGAGGTGAATCTCATTTTGTTTTGTTCTGTGTGGGCTCAAGCCAAGTGGAATTTAGTAGAGAGAGAGAGAGTCTCATCTCTACAGATCCCTTCACATGAGGGCAGGCCTGGGCCCTCATCAGAGATGGAACTCTGAAGGCTGAGTCCCCTACTTCATCAGACCCTTTTTTGTGCGTAGCAGGGACTTGGTTTCTCCTTGGTGATATTCCTGAAGTCTGGGAATATCAACAGTTTCAGGGTTTGATCATTAAGAAAAGAGAAAAAGAAGAAAAGATACTTGAACGTACAATATGAAATGAAAACTTATCAGCTCTTCTGAATTAATACACAAACCTCTAAATCTTCTAAAGATAGTTAAGCCCAAGGCAAAAGGCAGAACCAAGACACAGAGAAGGAAGTAGGTGTACTCTAATGGTTCACCCATTGAGTTTGTAGTCACTCTGGTATCAAGTTTCACTGTTCTCAGCATTCTGGCTTGGCCAGAACATGAAAAATGATCTCATGATAATAAGGACCATATTTGTCATGAAGAGGGCAGTCTTCTTCACCTTTGGAAGCATATGCTTAGTAAAAACTCTACAAAAATTTCTACTGGTAGAAGAAAATCCTTCAAAGACCTTGAAAATCAACGCACTTGGGCTAAGAAGCTAGAGGTACAGTCAGCAGACTTATAAACACAATTTCCCTTCTTTAAATCTCAGTATAGTTGTATTTCATCATGGGCCTGCTGCCATCTCAGGGATATAACGCTATCTTCTTGGAAGCAATCACCTTACCTATGATGTCTCATGTTCTTCCATGTTGAATTTCCCATCATGGCAGGGGCTAGATGAAGTGACATTTGTCTAGATCAGTGATCCACAAAATTTCCTTTCATGGGACTTTCCCATTTGGAATCTACTCTTCCTTAGCATCTACAGTTTAATTTTTTTTCATTTAAGTTATACCATAAATCTGAGAGGCACTGTGACATGGTGGATAGAGAGCTAGCATCGGAGACAGGAAGACCTGAGTTCAACCCTGGACAAGTTGCTTAACCTCTCAGAGTTCTAGGAAACTCTAAGATTATAAATTGTAGAGAAAGAACTGATCTACATTGGTAGAAAGAGTTTCCTTACCTAAGAGTTCTTTACATCAGTATAATAACCAGCCTAGACCCTATCCTAGCCCCTTGCTACAAAAAATGATTTTGAAATTAATGGTAATAGGCTATGCAAAATTATCTTATTTCATTGCAGATTTCAATCAAGTCAAGCATCTCTTGAACGTCTGTGTTCTAAGCATTACAATATGCAGAGGAAAAGGCCCTCTTGATTTCTCATTCAAAGCTAAATGAAATAATATTGTGATTGTGACATTTCTGTTTTAGTTTTTTTTAACAATAAGGTCATTTTGCTCTAGAGCACACATTTGAATTTGGTATCAATCTATCCTAACATCAGTCCATTGTTCTTTAAGAAAAGTGTGGTCTGCTGCTATGAAATTTGTTATTTTCTAAACAAGCACCTCACTTGAAAAGAAAGGGTATGGAGTTTAGAATGGGAGGGAAAGATAACCAAATCCTCTTCACAGGAATTTACTCTTTATACAAAGGGTAGATCCTTCAGGGCCCCATTGTATGACAAAAGCACAGAATGAACTGTGGTGAGGACTTCAGTATGATGGAGTCCAAGTTCATGTTCCCTTTGGTCACACCTTATTCTGTCCACCAACTTTTTCTTTTACTTAGACCATCAATCTACCATTTTGACTGCTCAGATACTATGCTTGGGAATATTGGTAGATTTGGTTGGTAGACTTTTTTGTCATTAAATTCAGAATAACCTCACAAATACAAAACTCATTGCTTCAAGGACTAGCTTTCCATTTTCCCTCTGTTCCTCTGAGGATCAAGCACCTATATGGGTTCCATAATCAGTACTAGTTTAGGAGAAAAAACTAGGGGACAAGTAGATATCACAGTGGATAGAGCAACTGCCCTAGAGACAAAAGGATGGACATGAGTTCAAATATGACTTCACACACTTACTGGCTGTGTGACCCTGAGTAAATCATTTAACCCTGATTACCTCAAAAAAAAAAAAAAAAGAAAAGAAAAAGAGCTGACCTGATTATCATTGTAGATAAAAAGGAGGTTGATATTCTAATAATTTTTTTCCATGATTACTCCACCCCTACCCTTTTTCAAACACTAAATCCTACATATGTTCAGACTATGTATTCATGTCTAAGTATAGTTCCTTTCTGTCCTCACAGCAAAAGATCTGTTATTTATATGGAGAGTCCCATTCTGGCTCACAATGTCACTTGCCAGAACCATAAGAGGCTGCCTTGGGAGGTGGTAGATTTTTCCTCACTGGAGGTCTTTAATCAGACACTGAATGTTGATTTGTTGAGTGTATTATAATTTCTTATGTAGCATACGTTGGACTATTTTCTTGATGGCACACACCTTGGCCATGAATTCTCATTTTCACTCATACTGGACTTCCCATCATGGGAGGGGGTCCCAGGGGCAGAGTACAAGCTTAGGGGTGAGAAGGATGAGGAGGATGGCCAGAGTGCTTATGGTATAACTTATTTTGATGGTCTCCATTAAACTTTCACACTGCTTTCTGGATTTTTACCTCTCTGGACCCTGTTGTCTATTGACCCAGGATGTAAGTGAAGATTTCTTGAAATCACATTTTATTTTTTTTGATGGGTATTTAAAAAGCTTCCTTTTTCCCCAATTGCATAAAATGTTGCTATGAAAAAACTTTGAGCAGGTAGCTTTTTGATTGTTTTTGATAGCACCATGGGCAACTATGATCAATCAATTCAGAGAAACATGCCAAAGAGCTTTATGAAATAATGGGGGAAAGGTAGAAACTGAAGATAAGAATATGCTAATGTCAATCAAATGAGGAAATGTAAAGGAAAATGAATAAGCATAGAATCCATTCAGATTTAGAGGGAGGGACTGAAGAAATGTTAAGACACTTGGTTTTACAATTGATGTGGCTCCTCATGAGGACACTTCCCTCTCAATGTAGAGAAGCAACTGTTGTACCAATTAAAGAACAATAGGAACTCAAATTTAGACCTAGTGTTTCTTATATCACCATAGTCATCAGAAGTATTCTTCCCTCTCCTCCTCCTAGACAGCCATCCCATTTAACAAACTGTAGCTTTTAGAGGGGAAAAAAAGACAACACCACTGATCAGTACAGTGAAGTAGTCCAAAATTGTGTGCAATTTGTAACACTTATGGACCTCCCACCTCCACAAAGCAGCAAGTTGGATGGAGGTGTCCTCTCATTCAAGCCATGCTTGATCTTTATGACTTTATTCCATTTACTTTTGATGTGCTATTCTTTCCATTGACATCGTTGTACTTC
>JAQQSK010014184.1:0-11215 GCA_028658325.1 Potorous gilbertii | reverse complement strand
TTTTTCTCTTCATTTTTCTTCTTTTTCACAAAAATTGGCTGGCTGGGAAGGGGAATGGTGAAGAAGAGTTTCTAAAACCAAGGTGATGTTGCTTTTTAAAAAAAATCAATAAAAAATAAACAAAATAAAAAAAAGAATGAGATATCCCCTCTTTGCAGAGGGGAGGAACTATGGGTATGGAGCAGTATCTATATGGCCAGACATGACTGATGTATTGATTTATTTTGCTGACTTTCCTTGTTGTTCTTTTGTTTCGTTTTTTGTTTGGTGGTGGTGGTCAATGACTGGCTGCACAGAAAAGAGGTGGGTTTGGATATATTCCAAAATAAAGGTAATATAAAAACAAAATGTAGCAATTAAGAATTAAAATAAATCAATTGTATTAGGTTACAATAACTCAACATGCATTCATTAAGTCTTTACTAAGTTCTATCTTGGGATATAGCCTCAATAGATGGTGAAGCATCTTGAGTGGCACATTTCTGAGCCTTGGTCTACCCCCTTAGAGAGAAGTCAGAAAGGAAGGATCAGTGTAGTGAAAATATTGTTGGAGTCAGAGGATCTGAAGTCAAAGCCTGGCTCTCTCACTTACTAACTGTGTGACCCTGAGTCCCTTTCCCTCCCTGACCTCAGTTTCCTCCTCTGTAAAATGAGATGGTTGGACCTCTGAGGTCCCTTTCAGCTCTTGCTCTGTTGTTCCATTATACCAGATTTTGACTCTAAACATCATTTGAGGCAAGTACTGAAGTTCCTGGGACCATGTGTCAGTGGGGACAGTTCAACTAAGCTCCAACAGCCGATTCTTGATCAGATTAGTACCAATACCTTGGAATCTCTCCGACTGTATATTCTCCACTAAATTTAAAATCATAGATCTAGAGTTGGAAGGGACCTAAAAGGTTGTCAAAATATTTTGGAGGTCTCCTGTTTCCCAGCGCTAAGGCCCAGCAGGCAGACTGTGCTTGGCATAACAACAATCTTTTGCACTCTGGATGATCTAGCCCTCCAACAAAGTGTATTGCTTTGACAAAGCACCAGGTGTTCACTGCCCCCTATTTCCCAGGGACCTGAAAGTCATCCATCACCTTGCTTTATTTACTCGCAATCCCTGTTCTTTGCAACAGATAAGTGAACCAAATCAAGTATTGTGCCCTTCTGTGAGACAATCAACTTGGAAAATGTTCCCATAGAACCCAGGAATGCCTGCATTGTCCATACATCACCCTACCATGAGAAACTACAACTCAAGACCTAAAAATGATTATGTAATAATCCATCCCACTTATGTATATAGGCACTGCCTGTACCCCAACATATTAAGCCCTCCTCAGAAGGAAAATGGGGCTCTCTTGCTTGCAAGTCCTTTTCCTCACTCTGAAATAGATTATACTGCTATTTTGTGTCCTGATACATCTGTCTCTAGCCTGCTCTGGACATTCCCAGGTTAGAGACTAGTTCAATCTGGACTGGACTGCATTCAAAAATTCTGTTGACAAGGTCATGTAGCCTAATTATCCCACTTTACAGATGAGGAAATTGAGATCCATGAGAGTTAGGTGACTCCTCCAAGTTGCTACAGATAGTATCCAACAGAGCTGGGATTGGAATTCAGATTCTATGACTCTAAAAACAGTGCTTTCTCCACTGTCCCAGGTACACACACCCAGACAAGCAGAGGTGTACATGGAAATCCTATTGTGCCAAAACTATAATATGCTTCCCCTAGACAAATGCCCAGGGGCCTGGCCAGGAACAGGACACACAATTTGACAAAGCTGAAAGACAAGATCTCTGCAGGAATGAGGGGTCTAGCAAGGATCCACTCAACACTACTTTGTCCACTCTGACCATGGTGGTCTAAAGCAAACTTTCCATTCTTGACAGTGTCAAGCCAACTATGAGAGAAGGAACTCCCTGGCAGAGGCTATGGGCAGCCAGATCTGGCCAGACACAGCTGTGATGCTATAGAAGCTACAGTCTGTCACCAGCCTCAAATCTGTGCCCTGGGCCTGTGTAAGCCTAACTTACTGGCAGTAGTTTCAAAGCCACTGACAATACCTGACTGCTCTTGGCTTTCATCAGTTAATTTCCAGCAGAGGCAGGGTAGTCTAAAGGGCAGAGCATCTTTCTAGGAGTCAGAATGCCAACTGTACTAGTAAGTAGCTGTGTGCCCTTGGACAATTCACTCCCTCTGGCATCTGTCAAATAGAGGTTATGTCCCCTACCTTACCTATTTTTCCAGAATCCTGAGGAGAAAAAATCAGACTGTGCCTGCAAAAGCGATTTGAGTTTCCCAGTATACGGGCATAAAGGAAGCCCACGGCACAGCACAATGATTAACACTGCACAGAGATGAAAGTTGGTGCCCGATGAATTAACCTTTCCTTCGAATACCTTGCTGTGTAACCAGCAGCCGGCACAGCAGCTCTCTGAATTCCAGGTCTGTTCTCTGCAGTAATTGGATTTCACGTGTGATATGATCATCAGAAGAAACAATGGAAATGCTGCTTTGTGGCAGTCACTTAATTCTCCAGGCTCATCCAAAATCTCTTGGTCTTTAGAGACTCAGCTTGCTTCACTACTTCAAAGAGGGTATGATTTTGTCAGCCTAGGCACTCCTGTCCCTGATGGTGATGGAAGCCTCCTTCATAATGAATTGCCTCAAGGGAAATAAAGAATTGTCACCAGGTGCCCAGGTTTCCAGCATGCAGCCTCTCCAAAGTCGCTAGACTGGTCCTTGGGTGACAGACACAGTTGAGCTGGTCCTCCGAGCCCATCTGGCTTTGATGGGGCCCCACCGGCAGAGCAGGCCAGGGAGTCAGTTTCCCAGTGTCAGAGGAGGACAAGAGTGTAGAAAAGAATGCCAAGGCAGTGAGTGGGTCACCGACAAAGTCTAAATGATCACCCTTCTCTATCCTAGGGAGAGGAAGCAAGGAAATGGTGCTGAATGCCTCCCAGCTCTCTGTGGATTTCAACTCAGAGCTGAAGTAATAGGCCAGAGAAAGCACTGCTAGAGGGAAGGACAGAGAGAAAAAGGAGGAGGAGGAGAAAAGAAGAGAGAGGGAGAGAGGGAGGGGAAGAAAGACTAAGAGGGTAGAGGGGAAAGAAGTAGAAGGAAGAAACAAGGAGAGGAGGGAGGAAGGGGGAGGGGGAGAGAGATGAAAAAGAGAAGAGGAAGGGTAATGAAGGAAGGGAGAGGGGGCAAGAGGTAGAAGATGGAAACAGAAAGAGGAAGGAGGGGGATAGAAAAGGGGACAGAAGGAGAAAGAGGGAGAGAGGAAGACTGAAGCACTTAAAGCCTCCTTAGGTAAATTGCTTCTTCTCCCTGGGCCTCAGTTTCCTCCTCTGTAAAATGAGGGAGGTGGATTAGATGGTATTCCAGCTCTATACTTATGAAAGGAAGGAAAAAGAACAAGCATTTATTAAGTGCCTGCTATGTGGTAAGTGTTCTACATATATCTCATTTGATTTTCCAGCAAACCTGCAAAGCAGGTACTATTATAGTCCCCCATCTTATAACTGAGGCAGATACAGGTGTGATGATTTGCTCAGAGTTCCACAGCTAGTAAGTACCTGAGGCTCAATTTGAATTTAGGTCTTCCTGATTCAAGGCCCAGCACTCTGTCTACTGTACCACTTAGCCTCCCATGAGCCCAAGTGACCTTCCAGAGGGACTGTGAGGATCAAATGGAGCCCTCATCCAGTTAGTTCAATCATGTCCAACTTTTTGTGATCCCAATTGGGATTTTCTTGGTAAAAAATCCTGGAGTTGCTTGCCATTTCCATCTCCAGCTTGTTTTGCAGATGAGAAAACTAAGGCAAACAGGGTGAAGTGACTTGCCTAGGGTCACACTCTTAGTAAGTGTCTGAGACTGAATTTGAACTCTGGTCTTCTTAACTCAAGGTCCTGTGCTCTATGCACTATGGCCCCACCTAGTTGCCTATCAAATGAAGAAATTGACTTTAAAAGGATAAGACAGGCCCAGAATACTAGATAAAGGCAAAGATAGGCAGTACAGGCAGGGTGATCAAAAGCAGAATGTACTCCAACTCTCCTTGGCCAACCACCCACTTCTAAGGAAGAGCCACGGCTGTGGGCTCCTTCCCAATTTCCTTCTCTTACTCTCCTCCTCCCCTTTGAGTTGGATGGTCAGGTTTGCCTGGTAGAGCCATTTCATACATCTCCCCTCCCCCTCCCCATCAATCAAAAAGTAAACATTTATTCGGTGCCTACTGTGTGCCAGGAATACACTATGTGGAAGGAATAACAAGATAGCAAATCTGGTTGGCCTCTAGAGCAGAGGATGTAGAAGAATGTGAAATCAACATGGAAAAGTAATTTGCAAAGGACTATAAATGCCAAATAGAGCAGGTTGGCTTTGATCTTACAGGTAATAGGGAGTCATTGAAATTCATAGATTAGGAAAGTAACAAGACTAGAGGCAGAGAGGTCAATTTAAGCAAAACCAACATTTCAAACCCCAACACTAATGTCTGAGTTCACGGAAAGACCAGAAGGTAGAATGGAAAGTGTACCAGATGTTTTACCCAAAGTCCTGGGATCTAAGTTCCAATTCTACTATTTAAAATTTCACACATTAGTAACAGCATGGACTTTCTAGTGCACTTCCACCAAGCTCAGCCAAATACCTGTAAAAAATGGCTCTAAACAAAGTCTGGAGTTGAGGAATCCATAGAATGACAGAGTGAAGCAAAGCTCCAGCCCAAGAGTGCCTGGAAGGTCACAAGGAAGTATCTATTGGCCACACAGGGGGCAGGGGGCAGTCCAGTGTGGGCAGTTCTGGCACAGACAGGATCTGAGCAGGCCTTGGGGAGACTGAATCTCTCATACCTCTGGTGGTTTCTAGACTTCATGACCCCAAAGCACTGAGGATAAATTGGAAGGTCAGTGGGAAAAGCCTATGGGACCAGTGCAGGAGAAGAGAGTGCTCCGACCCCAGCCACAGGGCAGCAGAGGAAGGGAGGTGGCAGAGGAATCTGAAGCAGCCACAGCACCAGCATGGGCAGCTACTGCCACTGTTTCTGGAGCTCTAGGCCTGCAGACTATGGGGGGATTGAGCAGCTGACAGTACACCCTGCTCTCCCACTGGAAGTAGAGAACTACCTTGACAAAAGAGCTCAAAATTCAAGTAAATGGCTTGGGAAATGAGCAACAACTGGAAAAAAAAATCAGACTATAGAATCTTACTTTGGTGATAAGGAAGACCAAAGCATACAAACAGAAGAAATCAAGGTCAAAGCTCCTCCATCCAAAGCCTCAAAAAAAAAACAATAATTGGTCTCAGGTTATGGAAGAGCTCAAAAAGTACTTTGAAAATCAAGTAAGAGAAGTAGAGTAAAAATTGGGAAGAGAAATGAGAGTGATGCAAGAAAATCATGAAAAACGAGTCAACTGCTTGCTAAAGGAGACCCAAAAAATGCTGAAGAAAATAACACTTTAAAAAATAGACTAACCCAAATGACAAAAGAGACCCAAAAAGCCAATTAGGAGAAGAATAACCTAAAAATCAGAATTGGTCAGATGGAAAAGGAGATCCAAAAGCTCATTGAAAAAAAGTTTTAAAAACAAATGTTAAAAATTGTGTTTAATGCAACTGGGAAATAAGAAATACAGGTACTGAGCTATAAAAATCTATCTTGCCCTACAAGAAAATAGAGGAGATGAAGATAAGGGAAGGGAAGAGTGTGGTAGAAGGAAGGGCAAATTGGAGGAAGGAGTAATCAGAATGCAGAGTGTCTTGGGGTGGGGGAGGGGAGAGATGGGAAGAAAATGTTTAAAAAAATTTCACACATTAACTTGGATGAACCACCTGATTCAGTTTCTTCTTCTATCATATGGTGATAGCAGTCCATCCATAATACTTAGGGAAGGATATTAGAGATTATATTGCCCAAACCCCAGAAGCCCAGAGAGGTAGTGGCATGTTCACAGGCACATGTTTAGTCCACAGGTATTTATTAAGTACCCAGGTCTTGTACTAAACACAAAAAGTAGTAGTGCACTGATTCAAACCCAGGTTCCCACCTTGCCTCCCAATTCAAGATGCTTTTTGTCATACCATGTCCCCTCTCTGAAAATGTATGGAACTTTGCAAAGCCTTTTGGCTTTGCAAATCAGGAAGTACTACTCTGCAAATGTGAGCAATGGTTATCCTGAAGTCACCCCATCTTCTTACCACTCTGCTTATATATCATAATCTAATGAAAGGTATATGTGTTAGGAGGAGCAATTATCCAATTTTACTCCCCTACTCCCCCAAACTCCTCCAGCACTGCCCCCAAACTGCCTCAGAGTACTCAGTGCAAAGTAAAACAAAGTAAGGTGGCAAAAACAGAGACCAGGCCCTTCTTTACCCCAATTACACTCAATAGCTAGAAATGACCCAAGTCAAAAAGCCTCAGAAGCCATGTTTTCCTGAAAAGTCCTCTTCTCCCTTGGCTTAATGAGCCTTCAGAAGGCAACCATTTCCAAGTCACCCGGAATACCACCATTGACATGAAACTGTCTCCCAAAACTAAAGGGAGTAACCCTAAAGGTGGAGTTTGTAGTATTAGTTACCAATCTGGGGGCCCTGCAGGGCTGAGGCTTAAGGAAGACTTATTTGGAGCAATACCCAAATACTGGCAATATTTCACAAGGGAAGTGTTGCGGAACCTATTAGTTTCAAAAAAAAGAGCAGCAACAAATTGGGCCTGTTTAATTTATGAAGGCTGCAAAGTCCCAGGAAGGTAGGAGTCTTCATTTAATGACCAATGGTCTCATGGGGGATTGGTTTGGGGCTTGTGAACACCCCCATACACCTGGGCTTGTAAAGAGAAGCTGCCCTCAGGTAGTAAATTAGTGTCTTTTAGCCTCTCAGGGGGTGGCATGGAGGTGGTGATGGTAGGCTGAGCTGGGATGCAGTCTTTGTGTGGCTGTCTTCAGTTGAGTCACTGGAACCAAGTTGTGTTCAAGAGTTGTGAATCAATTTCAATTTCTACTTTCTACATAACTTCCATGGGGAGAAGAAATAATTTGATTTGCTTGCCAGCACTTGAAGAAGAGAGATGAAGTCAAAAAGAGAGGGGGAAAGACTTTTGACTCAAAGCATCCATTGGCAATACAAAGTACCACTTGAGAAGGGTGCCATCCTGGTAGATAGCTTTTAGGAACTTGATGGAGTGCTGAGAGGGTGGAAGAATAGGAAGAATTTATCAGTTCCCTGACCTCAGACACAAAACAGTCTCAAGGCAGATAAATTCTATGAAGTCAGGCACTCAGAATTCTTATTGTAGGTGGAAACCATCAGCTATTTTTGTTCCATTCCCATACGGATCCCATTAACCAAGTTGGGGTGGGGAGTGGAATACACAACTCCAATTTTCTGTGAGAGCACCAAGGCACCACAGGTAATATTCTCCTTGTTTGGGACCCACTTCTAAGTGACAGGAGCCCAGAGGGAGGGGCTAAGACGACCTACGAAGAGTCCCTCCCCCTTCCCCACCCCCACTTTCTTAGCCACAGCTATGTTTCCAATCTCCACTCATTTGCCAGCTATAGCTCTAGAGAGTAGAGGAACTAGAGAAAAGGGGGTGAAAATTATAGGATCCCAGATCTAGAATGGGAAGGGATCCCAGAAGCCAGCTAATCCAACCCCCTTGTTTTACAGAGGAAGAAAACAAGCCCCTTGGAGGTAAAGGTCACACATAAAATCCCAAATCTAGAGCTGGAAGTGATCTTATAAACTAATCCTCACCCTTTATTGACAAGAGAGAGAAACTCAGGCCTAGAAAGGGAAGTGACCTGCTCAAGGTCACCAATGGAATCATAGTTTGCATGCCCTATGAACATCAGAGTCTGGTCTAAATCCTTTATTTTATCAAAGAAATCGATGCACAGGTGAAGTCATTTGCCCAAGGTCACATAAACCAGGACCTAATCCTCTGACTCCAAATCTACTTCTCTTCTCCCCATTCCCCTCCCCCAACTATGACTAGGATATGACTCCAATAACAGAAGGAGTTATAGATGAAAGTGACCTTAGATCACCATATGTCCGAGCTGGAAAGGAGCTTAGAACCTAAAAGAATTCAACAGGATACTGGAATAAAGAATGTGACAGCCAGGGGATGTTAGAACAGAGAGCTTAGAATATCAGACCTGAAAGGGATGTTAGAACATGAAACAAAAGGGTAAAAATGTTGGAGATGAGAGGGCCTTTCAAATGTAGAACATCAGAGCTTAGGGAAAGATTTTAGATCACAGGAAATCTAAAGACAAAGCTTGAAAGGGCCTCAGAATATGAAACAAATAATGCAGGGACAAATAATGCAGGGACGTCAGAATATGGAACATAGAATATCCAAGCTAGGAAAGAATTTCAAACCCAGAATGTTAGAGCTGAAAGGGACCTTAGAATATAGACTGTCCAAGTTAAAGGGCCCCTTAGAACGAAGAACATAGAATGACTGGGCTTTCTGAGACATAGAACATAATGACCAAGTGGAATGGGGCCATGGGAAAAAGAAATAAAATTATCAGACATGAAAGGTACCTTTCAAGAACAAAGACAAAGAATGAAATGACTAAAAAATGCTTAGAACTTCCAATCTCCTATCTGGAAGGGACCTTAGAACAGGACTCTGGCAATCAGCTTTGTAAGCGACATTAGAACCAGAAATATAAAGATCCCAGAATACCAGATCTCAAAGGGAATTTACAATATTTAATGGTCATATCTAGGGGTTTGCTGAGGGCAGTTTGAACAAGCTCCTGAACTGATTGCAAAATTTTCATCTGAGCTGCAGAAATCAGTAAACTACAAATCAGGGATTGATATAGTGCTTTATTGATTATGTAGACTTAAGAAGATGATAAAGGAATCATTAATGCAGATAAAATTTAAAAGTACTACGTGACAAACCATTTGTTAAACATTTATCAACCCACTTCTGATGAGAACAAGATTCAAACCCAGGCCCTCCTCCCTGCTTTTTACTTGCTATACTCCATTGCTTCTTGATGCAGAAAGATAGAGCTGTACCAGCTCACACCTATCAGATTGACCAATATGGCAAAAACGGAAAATGACAAATGTTGGGGAAGATGTGGGAAAACTGGACCACCAAAGCATTGTTGGTGGCATTGTGAACTCATCCAACCATTCTGGAGAGCAATTTGGAACTATATAGAACTATAAAACTGTGCATACCTTTTGTTCCAGCAATACCACTCTAGGTCTGTATCCCAAAGAGAGCATAAAAAAGGGAAAAAGATCCACATGTACAAAAATATGTATAGCAGCTATTTTTGTGGTGGCCAAGAACTGGAAATTTGGGAGTGACTGAGCAAATTGTGGTATATGAATATAATGGAATATTATTGTGCTATAAGAAATGACAAACAGAGGGGGAGGAGTCAAGATGGTGGAGTAGAAAGATTCACATATGCTAGCTCCTAAACCACAGCCTATAAAATACCAGTAAAGAAGAACTCCCAAACAATTCTGGAGCAGCGGAAGCCACACAGCAGTGGAGGGGAGGAGATTTCTGTTCCAGAGAGATCTAAAAAACCTACACCAAGGTCCATCGTGCACCGGACCCAGAGCAGAGCCCAGTCCTGCCTTGGCTGCTCAGCACTGAGACAAGCAGATCTGAGCAGGCTTCAGGGACAGAATCTCCAGCAGCCAAGCAGACCCCCTCCACCTACAGGCGCCAAAGGTCACTGAGAAGGTCTTTTCAGATCGCCGAGAGGGGAGAGGGGTGTCTCCATAACTGAGGCCCCCTCATGAGACAGCAGCAGAGGCAGCTGAGGACAGGGGCTCCCAAAGCAAGCAGGATCTCGGATCCATTGTTGAAGGCCTCCACATAAACCCCCTGACGGAACTGAGCCCCTGGTGGTGGCCCTGCCTCCACCTGAGCAGCTTAACTTAATCTCACACTGAATAGCAGTCCTGCCCCGACCTGAGCATCTAAACTTAATCTCACACTGAATAGCAGCCTCACCCCCACTGAAAGCCCAGAGGCTGGGAAGCAGCATTTGTATCTCAGCCCCCAACCACTAGCTGGGCTGGGCTGGAGGCCACGTGAGTGTGGAGAGAAAACTCAGAAGTCAAGTAATTGGCTGGGAAAATGCCCAGAAAAGGGGAAAAAAATAGGACCATAGAAGGTTACTTTCTTGGTGAACAAATATCTCCTCCCATCCTTTTGGGTAAGGAAGAACAATGCTTACCACCAGGGAAAGACATAGATGTCAAGGCTTCTGTATCCCAAACATCCAAAATAAATATTCAATGGGCTCAGGTCATGGAAGAGCTCAACAAGGATTTTGAAAATCAAGTTAGAGAGGTGGAGGAAAAACTGGGAAGAGAAATGAGAGAGATGCAAGAAAAGCATGAAAAGCAAGTAAACACCTTGCTAAAGGAGACCCAAAAAAATGCTGAAGAAAATAATACCTTGAAAAATAGGCTAACTCAATTGGCAAAAGAGGTTCAAAAAGAAAATGAGGAGAATAATGCTTTCAAAAATAGAATTAGCCAAATAGAAAAGGAGGTTAAAAAGCTCACTGAAGAAAATAGTTCTTTCAAAATTAGAATGGAACAGATGGAGGCTAATGACTTTATGAGAAACCAAGAAATCACAAAACAAAACCAAAAGAATGAAAAAATGGAAGAATATGTGAAATAGCTCATTGGAAAAACCACTTGACCCAGAAAATAGATCCAGGAGAGACAATTTAAAAATTATGGGACTACATGAAAGCCATGATCAAAAAAAGAGCCTAGACATCATCTTTCATGAAATTATCAAGGAAAACTGCCCTGATATTGTAGAACCAGAGGGCAAAATAAATATTGCAAGAATTCACCGATCCCCTCCTGAAAGAGATCCAAAAAGAGAAACTTCTAGGTACATTGTGGCCAAATTCCAGAATTCCCTGGTCAAGGAGAAAATATTGCAAGCAGCTAGAAAGAAACAATTTGAATATTATGGAAATACAATCAGGGTAACACAAAATATAGCAGCTTCTACATTAAGGGATAGAAGGGTGTGAAATATGATATTCCAGAAGTAAAAGGAGCTAGGACTAAAACCAAGAATCACCTACCCAGCAAAACTGAGTATAATACTTCAGGGGAAAATATGGTCTTTCAGTGAAATAGAGGACTTTCAAGCATTCTTGATGAAAAGACCAGAGCTGAAAAGAAAATTTGAC
>JAQQSK010014183.1:0-11215 GCA_028658325.1 Potorous gilbertii | reverse complement strand
GGGGCAGGATAGGATAGAGGGAAATATAGTTAGTCTTACACAACACGACTATTTTGAAAGTCATTTGCAAAACTACACAGATATGGCATATGTTGAATTGCCTGACTTCCCAAAGGGAATGGGTTGGGAGGGAGGGATGGGGAGAAGTTGAAACTCAACGTTTTAGGAACAGCTGTTGAGTATTGTTTTTGCTACTAGGAAATAGACAATACAGGTAATGGGAAGTAGAAAGTTATCTGACCCTACAGGACAAAAGAGAAGATGGGTCAAGAGAAGGGAGGGATGATAGAAGAGAGGGCAGATTGGTGATAGGGTAAATTAGAATGCTGGGTGTATTGGGTTGGGGGGGCAAACGGGGAGAAAATTTGGAACCCAAAATTTTGTGAAAATGAATGTAAAAAATTAAATAAATAAATTTATATTAAAAAAATGTTTAAAAGTAAAACTAATGTAATAATTTACAATACAGAACTAGAAATGTATTCTTGGTGTTCTAGAGATAGTTATGAGGAGAGGTTTAGGTCAGCAGATTGCTAGTGCAGTCTCTTCAAATAAATGCATATGTACCAAGTTATTGAACCTGTATGAAACACTTAAAGCCACTTAACCAGCAAAAGATGAAGTGTAGTTGGTCTTTGAGCTCTCAAGTTCCATCACTTGGGAGTACTTTGAGATGGCAGCACTCACTGTACACCCCAGGATTCTATTGGCAAGTATATCAAAGGCAATTGATGCATATTTACTAATTAACTATCATTATATCATTAATATTGATAATTGAGTTTAAAGCTACTTTAACTATATGCAAGCTTTTGTAATATAAATTTTTACAACAGAATTCCAGTGAAAGAGAAGTCAATATTGTTGCACTTAGGAAATAGAAAGTTCAAAAATGCTTAAGGTAAAATATATATTGCAGTATGACTCCTCTGTGACGACTCTTGGATATATGACTGTGACTCAGATGTTGAATGCTATGCCAATGTTGCAAAAACTCTAAAAGTGTTTTCCATAATTGAATGAAAGAAATAATTATGCAGCTTGTGTACCACATGTAGATCACAATACTCCTCAGTGGTTCTGAAACAGGTGAAAATATGATTATGAAATATTTAGCAAAAGAAAAATACTCTAAAAATAATATTGCATTTTTAAACTAAGTTCCATATGCAGGCCTCATGGATCTTTATTTGTGGTGCCAATGATTTTGACATTATTGTTTTAGAGCAATTTTGAAAACAAATTATGTCTTGACTTACAAAGGTGGGGCCAAGATGGTGGAGTGGAGAAAACTGGGTTTTGATTGCCTTCCCTTAACTGCCCTCCAAACAACTTTAAAGTAAATCCTTAAATAAAATTCTGGAGTAGTAGAGCCAACAAAAGATTAGAATGATATTTCTTCTTGTCCAAGAAAGTCAGAGGTCAGAGGGAGAGAATCTGTGACACAGGGAGATGAAGTTATCTCAAAGCCCATATTGATTAGACACCAATGTTGGAACTAGGTGATGGTTGCAGAAGCAAAAGCATCTTCAGGAGGACTCAAGCCACAGATCAAAAGGAGACTTCACAACTGCTCAGAAAGACAATACAATGTAGCCTGTTCTATCACTAGATACAGAACGTGACACTGTTTGACCACTCCAATGCCTCTATTGACTTAAAAGTAATAGCTCCAGGGCAGAGAGGAACACTTCTGGTAAAAGGGTAGCCCGGAAGTGTAACATAACTTCCAGCTCCAAGGGATGAAGGACGTTGTGGAATGGCATCATTTCCAGTCACAAGAGGAGGAGGGGCCTTGAAAAGACACATCAACTGCAATTCCAAAGTAGAGGGGGCTCTCACTGGGTAAGGACTAAATTGCAAACCAGTAAACCAGCGACCACATCTCTCTCCAGATCACACTACCTTGTAAACTCCAAAAACCTTCAAACCCCCAAACCTATCTCTGAAAATAACTAAGAAAAAAGCATGAAGATTGAGACATGGCCCTTTCTGAAAGTTGGAAACAAAGCACAGCATTAACATAAAGTTCCAAATCAAGAAATAGGGGAGAAAAATAAGAAAACAACAACAAAAAACTTAACCATAAAAAGATAAAATGATGAGAGGGAAGACCAGGATACAAACTCAGTAGAAGACAGTGAAATAAAAACAGCTACAAGCAAAGTCTCAAAGAAAAAAAATAGTACAAATTGAAAACAAGCACAACAACAATTCCTGAAGAACTAAAAAAAAAAGATCTCCATAATCAAAAGAGAGTAGTGGAGGAAAAAATGGGTTAAAAAATGAAAACAAAAGAATAAAATTATGAAGAGACAATTAATAACTTGTTCAAAGAGGCACAAAAATACTGGAGATACTAACATTAAAAAAAGTGGCCAAATGGGAAAAAATAGGGATAAAAATTGATTAATGTAAATAACTCCATAAAAAACAGAATTGGACAAATGAAAAAGAGGTGCAAAAGTTCACAAAAGGAAATAGTGCCTCACAATTAGCATTGGGCAAGGGGAAGCTAATGACTCCACTAGGCATGAAGAAACAATAGAAAAAAGTCAAAATTATGAAAAAAGAGGAAGCAAAATATTAAGCAGGAAGAAAGCAAGATTAAAATATTGTAGAGCCAAAGTTTTGATGACACAAGATCTTACAGCTGCCATATTAAAGAAGTAAAGAGTTAGAATATGATATGCTGGAAGGCAAAAGAGCTGGGACTATAAAGAAGAATAAACTACCCAGAAAACTGGACATAATGTTTTAAGGGAAAAATGAATATTTAATGATATAAAAGACTTTCAAGCATTTCTAATGAAAATATGAGAACTAAATAAATTGAAACATAAAGGAATGAATGTTCTTTGCTCAATATGCCAAAAAATTCCTGATCATCTGTGGGTGTACAGGAAGATAGTCTTTTTAATAATACCAAATTTTTAGAAAAGTCAGCATCAATGCAAAAGAAATAACATAAATGAGAAAAATATCATATGCAAATAAAACAACCCCAAACTGATATATCCCAATGATTTTCTGATGCTAAAATAAAGGAAGTGAAACATAAACACATATGTATATATGCATGTACGTGTGTGTGTGTGTGTGTGTGTGTATCAATACAAAGCAAATTGTAACACTGCTATTTAATCAGGAAGCTATACTATTATAAATAAATTAATATTCAGTAGTCAAGAATATCAGTTTGTAAAAAGAAAAAAAGTTTTAAAATATTATGATAAGATTAAAAGATTATTAATAGCATTATTTAATAAAAATAGAGATAAATGACTAAGACAAAGCTAAGTTTTTCAGGGGATATAGCTTGAGTTTCAGTTAAATTATATTAAATAATCTTGGAATGATTAAATTATGAAGCATGAAGGAACTCAGAAGAAAAAATTTAAAATCAAATAAAACATAAAAATACTTCTCTAAGAAACTATTCATCAATTTACAATTAGGCCCATCACATTTTGCCATAGCATCATATCTCTGTATAATTTTTGTGGAGCTAGAAATTAGACTAAGTAATACAAATCTGGAAAGAACTCAATTTGTTTGCCTGTTTCATGTAAGATGTCCATAACAAAAGATAAAAGAGATGATATTGATTACATAAAATATAAGGTTTCTCTCTAATTTTTTTCTGATAAATGTCTCATTCCTAATATATTCTTATGACTGATATTTATAAGTGCCAGTCCTGAAATGATACATGGTCAAAAATGTGATATGACTCTTTTTAAAGGAAAAAACTCCAGCAATCACTATTCACATGAAAATTTGTTCCACATCACTAATATTCAGAGAAGTGAAAATTAAAATAACTCTAAAGTTTCATTACATAACCATAAGGTTGGCAAAATTAACTAAAATGAAAATGACAAATGTTGGACAAGATTAAGACAAATAGGGACATTAATATATTCTTGTTGAATCTATGAATTGGTGCAGTAATTATGGAAAGATATAAGATGCCATGGCATGAAAATCTTTAAAATATATATTCCCAGGTGTGCAATTGCTACACTTAAATACCTAGGAAGATCAAAGAAAGAGAAAAATATGCAAAAATACTTTTAAACATCTTATGTAGTGGTAAAAAATTAGAACTTAAAAGAATGTCTATCAATTAGCATTGATTGCATAAATTATGGTATGCAAATATAATCAAATACTAACATACTTTTAAAAAATAATTAAAGGGATAGGAAAAAATAACCTGGGGCTACTTAAATAAAATAATATGTACTGAAATGAACCATAAAAATAATTCATACAAAAATAATATTATAAATCAAAAAAATTTGAAAGACATGCAAATGAAGATAAATGAATAACAGAACAATTCCAGAGAACCAGTTAAGAAGTACTTTACCCAGCTTTTGAAAAAAAAAGTAATGGATTCAGACTTCAGCATTACATACGTGTTGGTTTTTTTAACATGGCTACTGTAAACATCTGTTTGCTTGATTGAACATATGTTCTACACTTGCTTTTCCTCTTTCTTTATTATTTTTTTGTTTGTTTCAAAAAGGAAAATAGGTAGAGAGATGGATATGCATATTATGTGTTTGCTCCTTGACAAAAATTAAATAAAAATAAAAATGAATTATATCAATATGAATAAATGCTTTCTGACATAGACAAGAAACTGAGAGTGCCTCTGTGGACTTCTATGGATATTTCACAGAGTTATTCTATTAAAATACATGTGTTACATGCATACACATATATACATTTGTACACACACATATCATTCTACTAATCTACATTGTGCATGCATATATACATTGATCTCCATCTCTATTCATCTATCATTTACATGTACATGTGTGTGTGTGTGTGTGTGTGTATCTTGGATAAACAGTATAAGTGAACGATGAACATTCCTACAATTTTAAAGGATTTAGAGTGTGCTTGGTAAATTTTCAAGTGATTGTACTGACCCCAAAATTTGCAATGAAATAATAACTCACGTATGTGCCTCAATTCTTTTGAATCTGCTGAATGTCTTTATCATAAAACATGACACTCTTTGAAAAAATACATTTTCAAATCATACACAAAACAATTGAGTTACAAAGCAACCATCAGTAGGTTATAACATGTTGCTATTAAGAATTGCAGAGTAGAATTATCATACAAATGTCACAAAAAATATGTGATTGGAAATTTAAGAGAGCTGGAAATTTTGTGAAATTGTGGTAGGGGAAGGAAAAAGATGGATATTCCATGAACTTTTTGGTTTTCTACACAATATCAAGTGATTCAGAGTAAAGCTCTGAGCTTGTTAGGTAAACCCTTTGTGGAGAATTTACAGGACATAGACAATTTCACAGGACAAGAAGGCATGGATAAGAAATGAGCTGAAGTTTAGAGAGAGAATAATATTGATGAAAACTATTAAAGCATACTCACCACTGTTTGAAAATTGTATTTTTGCAAATACGTTCCACTTGAATTCATCTGTAAGAAGTGTTTCTGTCCGGATATTAACTATAATAAGCAAAATCAGTTGGAGAAAAGAAAAAATAAGCAACGGCAACAAAAAGGAAATATTGGTATGTGTCTATGTGTGTGCATGTACATGTGAAGAATTATAAGGAACTCTCACCAGGTCTAATTTCCAGGCTCAGGGATGTCTAAGAAAGTTAAGATATGGCAGATCTCAAGATCTATTTTTTTATTCTAGATTTTTATGGTTTTCTCCCTCTCATTCACAAAACACATGTATCTGTTCTTATGTATTACTTGTATCTGCTATCCTTATAGTATCTATGACAGTAGTGAGTTGTGATCAGTTTTAAAAGGTGCTGAAAGTAACCAATATCCACATAAGGGACAGAATAGTTGAAGAATGCCATAATTTATATTCCAATTTTACTATTCAGCTTTTTTTAAAAAACTATTTACCTGACAGAGTTTTAAGAACCCCAAAATTTCACCATGTTTAACCAGAAGAACTTTTTATCCGATGAGGACAGTCCATAGAGGTGGCTCAATTTAGTACAATGAATCAGTGGAAAGAACTGGAGATAAGAAGTGTACTTGAAACTAGGTCCTGGTACTTAATACCTATATAGCCTGGGACAATTCACTTAAGAATTCTGAGCCTCAGGTTCCTCTTATGTGAAATGAGGAAATTAGAGATGATGATGTCTAAAGTTCCTGCAAGGTTCAAACTTTTTATGTTATAGGAAGATATACCTGAAGTATTGAGAACTAACATATTTACTGTAGATACTTGCATTATTTATTAAAATTCTTATTTGAATAAATTTAATTTTTTTATAATAATTTGGTTAAATTGCATTCAGTGAGTATTACAACAAATCAGATATAATACTAGTGTCTGACAGTATATTTTAAACAATAACATTTCCCACATGACTTCAATACTTTGAGACTTCACTGACTTCACCGTCTGTCTGGCTTTTGAAGCCTTCCATAAGACCTCCCTAACTTTTTCCATCTTTGTACAATTTATTCCCATTTAAACATCGTATATCCTGTGACACTCTTCTAGGTTTTGTCATAGATACTTCATTTCCAGACTACATGCATTTTCACCAGCTGTTCTTCATGTTAAGAATCTCGTCCTTCCTCGCCTTCTCTTTCTGGATTTTCTTACTTCCTTAAAATTTCAGTTAACATCCCATCTTATGTCAGAATCATTTTCTGATGCCCCTTGATCACTACAATTGAATTTATGAAATTGTGATCTTCTTGAGGCTTGACTATTTTTGCCTTTCTTTAAATCCCTAAGGTTTAGATTGTACCTGATACAGAGTAGGCACTTAATAAATACACATTGATTTTAATTTTTTCCCTACAACAACCCCAAAAGATCTCTAAAAGTTATTTTTCTGTGCTGTATTGTGAAATCCTCCAAAAAAATTGACCCTTTTCATTCAGGGCAGTTAAAATTCCTGTAAACCTTTAAACTTATGTATTAGAATGTTTCTTATTTTTTTAATAAGTTAGAATGTTAATTTCAAATTTAAGTTGAGATACTAACATGCTAATCTATATACAACAATTTCAGGGAAGTGACATTTTCAAAACCAGAGGAAAGCTACATTCATCAAAAAATTGAAAAATCTTGACATCATCTTTTTCCTCAATTGAAAATGCATGACTGAAAATATTTGTCTGAATTCTCAAAAGATTTGTTGGAGAAGAAAAAAAGTTTTCTCATTTAAGTTTTATAAGGTTAATGCTGTATTATAAATTCTAAAACTCTCTCAGCCGTACAAAGAAGGTGAGACAGTTAGAGATGGCAACAGTTGAATAGAAAATAGGTTAAACCATTTGGTTTGATTTACAGAAACAAATATTTGAATGTTTATACAAAATTTCACAAATGTGTTCAAGTTTCCTTGATCTAGTAATTGGAAAATCTTTAAAATAAATTCCATTGGTCCCACAACCAAAGGTTCTGATATTAGTTCCATTCGTAATGAACACATATAGAAACTCTTGCACTATGGATCAGAATTACACATTGAACTTTCTTCTACTATAATTGCTGATGGCAGCTTCCCTTTCTCAGTTATTTGCTCAAAAAAGATGGTCACTACCTTTTGTAGCCTGTGCCATACCCAGGTAGGGGACAGACTGGAGGAAGAGGGAATGGCTCCTGTGCTTACAGCCTAACCCAAAAGGAGTTGTTTGAGTCCAATGGCAAGATAGAGATCAGGAAGAACAGAGATAGCCCCTGCTCTTGATGGAGCTACAACAAGGACCAGCCCTTCTTGAAAGAAATTTGGAATAATACTGAGAATATTACTAAACAGTGAACATACTGTTTTGCCCAGCAATACTTCTACTAGGTGCAAAGAGATAAAAGAAAGAGGAAGTTACCCATATGTACAAAAATATTGTAGCAGCTCTTTTTGTAATGCCAGAGAACTGGAAACTGAGAAGATTCCCATTGTTTGTGGCATGACTGAATATATTATGTTATACAAAGGTGATAGAAAAAATATTGTAATATAAGAAATCACAAAAGTAACTTTTCATAGAACCCAAGGAAGACTTGTATGAATCACTGCAGAATGAAGTAAGTAGAGCAGGAGAAAAAATTATCCAATGACCATATTATAAAGACAAACAACTTTGTAAGATTTAAAAGCTCTGATTAGCTCAGTGAGCAACTATTTTTTCAAGAAGATTCATGATGAAATATGCTACCCAGATTCTAACACTTTATGTGACTTTCATATTTGACATTACAGTGAATATGAACTAATTTCTTTAAATAATGACAGATTTGACCTCTTTGCTCCCCAAATGTCTCTTAAAAATATTCTCCAGCACCACAATTCAAAATCATCCATGCTGTGGCATTCAGCTTTCCTCATATTTTGAATTTGGCCACTGTGGGAATTGGTTTTGCTTTTCTATGAATTGTTATTACAAGAATTTCTCCTATCTCTCCCCTTCCCCTCCTGCAATGTGGAGGGGAAAGTGGGAGTGCTAGAGAATATATATTAGTTAAGGGTGGTCCTCCTTCCTTAGAGTGGGGGAGGAAGGATGAGAAGATCTTTTGGTCTGGGCATTCATCCCTCCTGGTACCCTGACATATCATACATTTTTTATAATGTATGGTAAGGTTTAAGATTCAAGTTCTTGATTCTTATCAACCTTTCAGGTAAATGCTGTGTTAAAGTGAATTTAACTAGAAGGTTAAGTCAGAAGGCTTGCATTTGAGATTTAGCAGCAATTTTTAATAGTCAATTGAAGCACAACTAAATATAAGAATAAATGGAGGATGAATGAAGAAAAGAGCAATACTTAAAATAAAGTAGTGGAGAGATAACAAAGGCCAAAAGAAACTGTTCTAGTAACAAATGTTATAGAAAGATTTTAAAAATTTAGCTTAAAGGTAAGATCAGAGACTACTGAAGATCATGTTTCAAGGATGGTAGGATGATAGTGATAACAAGGGATACCTGTGAGAAAGCTGTACAAGTTCAGTCTTCCTTGGTTTGTGATTTCTGACTGAAGAATGATGAACCTGGAAGTAGGAGTGAGAGCCTAAAAATTATCAACAGGAAGTAGATATCGGAAGGAAAAGGTGACAGAATCTGGTAGAGTTCTCATTTTTTTCATTGTGTAGATTCTGAATTTCCACATCATATTTGTCAAGCAAGTCTTAGTGCTTGTGATTTTTCTGACCCAGATGTCAATGCAGTGCTGTGCACTAAATGTCTATAAACTGCCCACTCCTTTTCTGCTCTACTATTGCAAACTGTGTCTTGGCTCAACTTTCCCTCCAGGTTAGCAACAAGCTATTCCTGCTCAAAGAAGTGCTCTAATCTATTGACGTTGATTCTTCTGTTAGTTATTTTGCCTTCAGGCCCTGGTTTTTCTTGAATATGAATATTTAATCTGAAAAGAACAAGTCAATCATCAATCTAGCAATCTGAAACACATATTGCCTTCATCACTCTCACATCTTACCTGTCTCTTCTCTTTACAATCATAAGGTTTCTTAAACACCAGCATTTCTTGTGAGGGAACATCCATGAAGTTTTATTGGGTTGAGGTAAAGAGAAGACAGTGTTGATAAAAAGAAAGTCATGAGATGTACACATCTTCAGTAGTAAGTGACATCTGCTGTTGCTGTTTGCAATTCTTTACCTCCCAAAGACTTCCTACCATGTCTTGTAGTCTGAACTTACCCTCACATTAAAATCATCCAGAATTAGAAGTTTGTCCTCTTTTGGCACATTAATAATAAAATTCTCCAGGCCTTCATATAATTTTTCTTTGACATCATCAGGGTTCCTCATGATGGGAGCATAGGCACTGATGATGGTGGCATGGCATTGTCCTGCAAGTGGCAATTGCATTGTAATGAGCATGCTGTTTACTCCTTTTGGTGGCATACTTCTTCATTGGAAAATAACCATGTGTTCATAACTTTGACCATTTGTCACTTGGGGAATGATTTGTATCCTTATATATTTGACAAAATTCTTTAAAAATTTTAGATGTGAGACATTATTTAATAAACTGTCAATGAAAAATTTCCCACAATTTTGTGTTTTCCTTCCAAAAAAGGGTTACGTTTAACATTGTGGACACCACAAAAGGGTTTAGCTAACCTAATTTTTATTCACAAATAGTGATAACTGGTTGTGTATTCTTTTATCTGGTCATATCCCACCTCTTTATTTAAAACTCATTCACATAACTTTTCTAATAATTCTTGCTCATATAAAACTTGGATTTTAAAAGACTACCCCAGTGAGTGGACATGCTATACTACACTGAAAATTAAAAAAAAAATTGAGTATGGCCCTGGAAACACATGACTTCAAGTTTCTAAAGACCACACCATCTGAAAAAGAAGAGACATGTTTTAAAAAGAATGACCATTTGGTGATGAATCCTTTGCATACGGCAATAACAAAATAAAGAAAAAAATATCTTTAGGACATACATTTTTCTTCCTATTCTTAAATAATAGTAGAAAAATAGAAGACACAGTAATATAATACTAAAAATTACATTGTTTTTTAGATAACCCATAAACAGTTGCTGGTACCCTAAATGGGTGATTTCATCTAGTGATCAATTGACATTATTTATTATTATTGTATTTATTTTGATATTATCACTATAAATGAAATCAGAAGGATTAATAAAGCTCTTGCTAAATGGAGGGATGGCTTATGCATTCTATTTGGAGTAACACATAACGGAGTGGGTAGTGTTTATTTTATCATGAGTACAAAGACAACAAGAAAAATGCATTCCTGGGAAATTTTGTCATGTCATATTGCAGTTCTCATGACATATATGTGTGCATATATACCCATATATTACATATCCATATACATGATAGATATATCTATATGTATAATTACATATATAGCTTATTTATGAACATCTACTGTAAAAAATGAAGAAACGGAGAAATTCTACCAAAATAAAATAAAGCAAAAACCCTCTATAACAACTTCCAGATTATATCAACACTAAGTTTGATGTTTACGTAGAAGTGCTCAGATACTGGGAAAAGAATAAATACATAGTTTGGGTAGAATAAAAATTGGAGACTTGACTTTCATGCAAAAGTGAAATAAGAATAAGGAGTAAAAAAGTAGAGATACCAAAGACTTATATAATAACCAAAATCCTTAGGCTAACACATCATGAATATTTCCTTTGAATGAGAAAAGAGATAATTTGAAAAGAGTTTATT
>JAQQSK010014182.1:0-11215 GCA_028658325.1 Potorous gilbertii | reverse complement strand
GAGCACTTTACCTGTTTGAATTCTCTGGGTTTTCTATCAACATTGGTCTGTTTAGCTGAATAATCATCAAATCTTCACTTAATTCTGTTATGCAGACAGAATGAGACAACACAGTCTTTCAATGAAATGAAGGAAAACGTGCTAGCTTAGAAGACTGGTTAACATATTTGTGGAAGTTGTTTTTTTTTTTTGAAATGCTTCTGTTTCAGAGTTAGACATGTGAAAAAGGAGAATATACAGAATATACAGCAATGAATTTTAAAAGATGCATTTCTTAAATTTGGGAGCTCTTCAAGTCTATATTGGAACTGATAGGACACACACAAAATCCATATTTAGCATTAGTGCATACAGGATTTAACACGATGTCTTCTTCAGGGTTGAAGACTATTGTGAAAATTGAATACATTTCATTATGGTCTGTTGAGTGCAATTTTTCTTGCTCTATTACATAGAAAAAATTTCCAAGATGTTTATTCTTACTAGGTGTTCTTTGAACAAATCTCTACTCCTGGCTTAAAGGTTTTGGTTTGAGAGAGTGAAAGTATTCTAAGTAGATACATTTCTTATATGTTCGTTCTTTCTTTCTTTCTTTCTTTCTTTCTTTCTTTCTTTCTTTCTTTCTTTCTTTCTTTCTTTCTCTCTTCCTCTCTCTCTGTCTCCCTCCCTCCCTCCCTCCTTCCTTCCTTCCTTTTTCTTACAGTTGCAATTCTTCCACTTTAACCATTAGAGGGCACATTAGTTCAAGAGAAATGACCAAAAAAAAAATAATAAAGCATGCATATCCACTCCATAAAATAAGTAGAAATAATGGTCAAAGAAAACATATGCATGTACCTTTGTTCTCACTAATTTATTTTTAGTGATACTATACCTTATCAGAAATTAATTTTTAGTTTCAAAAAGAATCATAGTATACGTAGATACATTAAATAAATAACTTAATTTTATTACTCTCTCAGTCTAGAAAGATGTCTTTATGATTGCTACAATCAATGAAGTTGGTTGTGATGTGACCAAGGAGTCCAGTATAAATCCTGGCACTTGAAAAGTACGCCTACATTGAACTATATGTGTATGATCAGTTTATTTTGAAGTATATGCTGTCTTGAACTTTCATTTACCAAAAAGGGTCATGTATGTTAATGAATGTTGATAAAATGTGCCTTAAACTTCAGCTAATAGAGTTCCCTGATAGTATTTATTACCTTTAAAATTTAATACAAATTTCAATGAGAACAATGGATGGTTCCAGAGTGAGAACAAGGCGTTATTTCATTGGGAAGTCTGGACTGAAGTTACAAACTTCAAGTGGGCTATTCATGTGGCTTAGAAATGGTTGCTGAGTCTGAAGAATAAGCTCATTTGTTTTCACCCTGGGCCTATCTCTTGTTTCTAATATTCATTTGTTGGCTTTAACTGTTTGATCTTTAAGGATTTTTGACAAATCAAATTGAAGAGAAAACTTTTTAGCAGCCACCAATGATGTTTTCAGTGATGGTTAGTTACAGTCATAGTGCTTTTCTGTGATATTAACGTAAGACATGTATTTATTGTGCTGATGACTTACAGAGAAATAAATTAGAGAGAAGTTATAGTATATATTACCTACGTGTGGGTAGGGAACATAGAATGGACAAAAATTATTTTAAATAATTAGTTTGTAATATATCTTAAATGCTGGCTATGAAAAATAAAAAAATGTGAAATTATTTAAAAAAAGAAAATCTGGAGGATTTTGATTTTTGAGAGAGCAAGTTCAAATAAAACAATATTATTTTTGCTAGATAATGATAATAAATACAATTTTCCCTTAGATCCTAAAGAGATCTGTAAAGTCAGGCAAACTTGTTGATACACTACTATGCTCAGTTTAGGACCACGGTACTGCTTTGGCAATATTTTTCTTTCAGAGTCAATTATACAATAAATTGTAGTAATTAGCAGCATAAAACAAGGTAAAAATGTAATTAAAACCAAAATATTTACTTGCTAGAGCAGATACCTTTATGCATTCTAATGTTGCTCCTTGCTAGCTAATAATACTCTATAGGAATTTCTGTGTGGGTTTTACATCTGGTGGTAGTGAAATTAGCATGTACAGAGAGAGATTGGAATTATGCCTTCATTATGATTTGAATGATGATTTGAGCCTGAGATGAGTTGTCAACAGAATTTTGAGCTAGGGGGAAAAAGATAAGGAATATTAATGGAATTTATACACATATACAAATGTATATGTATATAAAATACAAATATACATACATACATACATACATATATACATATATATGTATATGCAGCCACTTGCTTTTAATTGCCTTTTGTTTTAAAAAGGAGTAATTAGTCTTAGGATTTAATCAGTTTGGAGTCTTGATAATTTGAAAGTTATCACTTGGTTGCTAAAATGAAGCCTTTTAAAAAATCACTATACAGTATTCAATGACAAGAACATTTCAGCTGGAAGGTAGAAAACTTAATTGAAAAGGGAGCTTTTGAGTGCCTTCTTATCACCTAATTGAAGAACTAAATGCTGCACTTCATTTTTTTAAAAGCATATTTAGATGGATTTCACATTTTAACAGACTGTTTCTCTGTCAGTGTAATACTAAGACCAATGTTTCATTATAACACCAGATTTCATATCGAGGCTGGTCAGTTTCTATTAAGTAGTAGAAAACTGTCATTTTGTGTAAACTGATGTTTATGAAAAATGAATCTAGATATAGGATGTGAATGACTGTATTAGTATTCCAACACAAAGCTGTTTTCCTAGTCCTGTACCACATATATGTATGTATGTGTGTGGATAAGGATTTTTAAAAATGGATTTGAAGAGTAAAAGTTTTAATTTCTGCTGATTTTGTCAGGTGTGAATACTCAAAAGTCCTCTTTACTTTCTACATCATTATAAGAGATAATGAAAAGCTAACAAAATATAAAAAGCTATTAGTTTTGCTAGAGCCACATACTAATGAATGAGAGAAGTAAATGCTGTAACTGAAGTAAATGGTAAGTAAAGGACCCAAATTTTTGCTTTGAGTATGGAGAGTGGGGCGGGGGGTAGGAGAAGTAAATCTTTGAGATAATATAAAAGAATTATCTCTAGGACCTGCCTTGGACATAGGGAAAGAATAAAAGGAAGTTCAGAATTATCCTGTATTATGTGTGAAGCAGATTTAGTGGGTGATAATAGAATTGTGAGTAGTGATTGAGAAGGGAAGATGTAGGAGGGAATAGCTGGAAAATTGATGAGCTAAGTCTCAAGTTAGGTCAGAAAGTTTTAATGTATATATATCTGTGTGTGTGTGTGTGTGTGTGTGTGTGTGTGTGTGTTTGCTTTGATTTCCTCATCTGTAAAATGACCTGGAGAAGGAAGCAGCAAACCACTCCAGCATCTTTGCTGAGAAAACGCCAGAGGGGTCATGAAGAGTCAGACATGACTGAGAAATCACTAAATATATATTATATATGTAATATATATTATGTATACATTCTGTTCCTTCAACATTCCGCTTGCCTGTTTTATGATTTCATATTGCTTTATAGTATGAGAGGAGTGTCTAATTGAATTGCTTAAAATATGCTTTCTTTTCTAATTTCTATTTTGAAGACTGTTTTGGCAGTCGACTTTCCCAGTGCACTAACATTCCCATATTGGATCAGTGTGGGCAGGTGAATCAAATGCAAAGAATAGGACTGCTGAACTTGAGAGACATGTGGTCATAGCCATTTTGCTAATAGCAAAAAGAAAAGATCAGGACCATTTATCTTCAAAATAATATCATGCTGACCTCACTACTTCAGGTTAAACAGGACTGATTTAAAAAAAAAAGCTTTGTTAAATAGAGATTAACAGGAAAACATCAAGCCATACATTATATAGGTCATGGCAGTTTTATGTTATATATGAGGCAAAGACAACCAAGAAGCTACTTTCGTCATTGTGGTGACCCAGGAAGTAGACGATTACTATCAAATCTGCTTCTCATTTTTTCCCTTATTAAACAAGATACTCTACTGGGTATTTTCTATTTTCTGCTTCATAGGCTGCCCTCTTCTGACATGTGGAAAACAGCATTTAACTACTAGTGAATAATCAATTTTCCATTACAGTTTTATTAACATTAAGTAATTAATCAGTCTTACAATTTTATTTTGGATGCCAGTGCAAAAGTTGCTGCTGTAACTTTTATTTTAGTAAGATGGGAATTTGTAAAATAATCATGTTTCAATTGGGTCCTTTTACTGATTAACTGATTTGCTTGAAAGAGGAAGCTTAGACAATTTTCTAATTAGCAGTGAGAACTGATTTTTGGTGACTCATTGCTTTATGTATTTTATCCTTTCACATTATACTGTGGGAAATGTTTTAATGATTTGATTTTTACAATTGTTGATTTTTACAGTTGTTCTCATTAATTTACATGGTGACTGTTTTTTGACTGTGCTCAGGTGAACCTTAAATCAATGCATACAACAGTATCTTAAATAGACTCGGCTGCTCATTCCTTTCCTTTGTATCATCAAGGGAGACAATTTATGTAAAATGCTTCATGAATCTTAAATTCTATGTTAATACAGTTACTGTTGTTGCTGCTATGGTATTTTTTTGTCTTGTTCTCATCCTTTTTGGTAGGGTTCTGATAGAATATGGTCCTGGGAAAAGTTTCTATCCTGCTATTTTTTTTATACTTTATTGTTCTATGGACTGTTGTATATAGGTAGATAAAATAATTGGTTTCTGTAATTTAATAAATGTATTGGGATGTAAGCACACCTTCTGAAGGTTCACTGAAATCATACTCAGTACAACTTCAGTAAGCAGACAGGCTAAAGGGAATGATATATACTTTATACTTTCCCCAAATTATTTTAATTTCTTCTAGGTCTCTGTATTTGAAAAGTTTTTTATCCTTCACCGGGACATTAAAAGCACTGGGTATGGTAATACCTATCTATTATAAACATTATTTTTGAATTTTTATGGATAAATGCTATAATATTTGGGCAACTGCAGGAAATAGCAGTGTCTGTGAAAATAGGACAGTTCCAGTACAGTTTATTTATTGAATTCTCAAAAATATTTATTTGTAATATAGGTATTTGTTTTCTGTTAGTTTAGAAAAAACTAGAAAACTTCCAATGTATGGTTCTAGCCAACGGGTCATATTTTGTTAATTGACTATTTTTTTTGGTATCTTACAGTGGTGCCTTGTACAGTTTCTTTTCTTTCCTTGCATAATCTAAATTGATCAATCTGATCTCCTTAAAAATAATCTCTCTATAATTTTTTGGGTGCAATGACCTGCTCCTGAATGCTACCATGAGGATCTCTATTTCTATAAACAATTCTGAATGAAAGCCAATTGTTTAATGCTCTCCTTGACCTCTCCACAGACTTTGACACAGTCCATCATATTCTTGTCCCTGACATTCTCTTTTTCCTAGATTTTTCAGATACTATTCTCTCATGATTGTCTTCCTGCCTAATTGCTCTCTTTTTAGTCTCCTTTGCTAGATCTTCACCGGGGTAACACTCACTAACTGTGGGTGTCCCACAGGGCTCTCTGCTGGTCCCTTTTCTCTTCTATTCTATTACACTTGGGGACTTTATTAGCTCTCGTGGTTTTAATTATCATCTATATGCTGATGATATCTAAATCTGCCTATTCAGCCCTAACTGACATCTTGAAATGAATGTGGATTTAACATATCTACAATTGAACTCATTATCTTTCCTACTGTAGCTTGCTCCTTTCCAAACTTCTCTATTACTGTCAAGGGCGTCACTATCCTCCCAGTGCCCCCAGCCTGCAACCTTTTATTATCTTTCTTGATTGTTCACTATTTCTCACTCTCCTATAATCCAGTCTACTGTTAATTCCTGTTGATTTCACCTTGCGACAACTTTAGAATGGGTTCCTATTCCTCTTCTGATACTGCCACCATTGTGGTATAGGTTCTCATCACCTCACACGGAGGCTAATGCAATATCCTGCTGGTTGATTTGCCTTCCACAACTCTCTCCCTACTCTAATTTGTTCTCCATTCAATAGCAAAAATGTTTTTAAAGTATTGATCCAACCCTAATGCTCACCAAATTTCAAAGGCTTCATATCACTTTCAGAATTAAATACAACCCCGTTTGACATTTTATATAACGTGAACCAGCCCTACCTTTCTAATCTTCTTATATCCTGCCATGTACTCTTTGATCCAGGTATCATACGTTGCCTGGCTATTCCACACAAAAGATACACCATCTCTTGTCTGTGGGTATTTTCTCTGATTCATCTCTATGTCTTCCAATGTTCTTTCTCTTCATCTCTACTTCCTAGCTTTCCTGACTTCTTCAAGTCCTAAAATCATACCTTGTATAGGAAGCCTTTTCCAATTCCTCTTAATTCTAGTGCCTTTCCTTTGTTGATTATTTCCTATTTATCCTATATATAACTTGTTTGGACATAATTTGTTTGCTTGTTGTTTTCCCTGTTAGATTGTCAGCTCCTCAAGGGCAGGGACTGTCTTTTACCTTTCTTTGTATACCCAATGCTTAGCACGGTGCTTGGCACATAGTAAGCACTTAATAAATGCTTATTGACTGACTGCATCCTTATTGACCTATTATTGGTTGAATTTGAGTGGATATTGCCCATGATGGGCCTTTTGATTCCATTTATGTCATTTAATTATTACCGAGGATCCATTCAGGGATAAAGCATATTTGACATATACAGTAGCTTGTATCTATTGTCAGCCTTTGCTATTGCTCATTGAAGTGATGTGTATTATTTCAAAAGTGTGTCTGTAGGGTTTTTGCTTGTTTATCATGTGCTCTGACAATGTCTATTTATTCTTTTCTTCTTTTTTGATGAGGAAGTGTTAGTATTTCCATAATTGTCTTCGAGTAGGCACCGTGCTTTGTAATGGTGTGCCATTTCTTTTTGTTTTTTGTTTTTTTAGGATACTTTCTGAACCTGTTGCTGTCATTGTTGGTTTGTTCTCACTTTTTTTAATGCTGGAATTTGGATATAAATGGTCCAAGGGCAAGTATCTATCCTGCTGTTATTCTTTCATAGTTAATGTTTTGCAGAGTAGTACATAGGTGGATCAAATGTCTGGTTTTGTATTTGGATAATAGCCCTGGGATGTAAGTTCATTTTCTGTAGGTTTACTGAAATCCTATTTGGAATAACTGCAGTAGCAGACATGATGATAAAGATAACATTTACCTCATTCAACTCCCACATGATTTTAATTTCTTTTTGAGGTCTCTATACAGTATGTCTTAAAAGTTTAAGTGTAGTTATAAGCTAATAAAGCTTAACATTTAAGCTTTCCAGTCATTTTGCAGTTGTGTCTATTTGTGACCCCCTTTGGGGTTTTCTTAGCAAAGTGACTGGAGTGGTTTGCCATTTCCTTCTCTAGTTCATTTAACAGATGAAGAAACTGAGGCAAAAAGGGTTAAGTGATTTGCCCAGGATTACACAGCTATTAAGTATCTGAAGCCATATTTGGATTCAGGAAGATGAGTATTCCCAACCTCAGGCTTGGCATGCCATCCACTGAACCACCTAATTGCCTCAAAATTTAAGCTATCAAAAGTCTAAACTGCACTATGACTTTTGGAACATCTTGTATTACGAAAACTTTTTATTTCTTTGAGTCATTGGTATTGTGATAGCTACTAAAAATGTCATTCTTAAATTTTTATGGATCAATGTTATGTTTGGTTAGTTATAGGCAAGAGTTACTTGTTATTATGTTTGGTTCCAGTAGAGTTTATTTGTTGAATTCTCAAGAATATTTTGAGGCTTATATTTCTTGCATATACATTTCAAATGTTTGTTTATAGAACTGCATTGTATAATTCTAGCCATTTGATCACATATCTTTCTACGTATCCCTTAGATGCAAAACATTTGTGACCTGCAGTGAAATTTACACAGTTTCCATAGTTTCATTACAGAATCTGCACTGATCAATAAGTACAGGCTCCTTGAGGATAATCTTTCTGTAATTACTAGTTGAAATGAACTTATCTTGAATTATTACCCAAAAATCCTATTTCCATAAACAAATCTATTTCTTGGCCATTTGTTCAACACTTTTTTGTCATGTGCACTAACTTTTATCAATCCTCTCCCTCCTTTTTTACAAGAAGTATTCATCTTTTGATGACTGCTTTTGATTAATGTTTTGTAGTTTTTGTTTTACCTTTAGTCTAATTTACTATGCCCATAGTAAACATTAAGACTGGAAATTACACAGGCATTAATTGCTTTAAATGTCTTCCTATTAAGCTTTGACTTCAGAATGCTAGTGTTTCTTAACGTACTCTGTCCCAGCTTTCTCCTTTTACAGTTTTATATTCAATGTGTCTTGCCTGGAATATACCAAAACATTTGTAAGTATTGCCTTTATCGGTTCAATGTGACCTTTAGATTCAAACTCAAAGCATTAGTGAGCATTAATAATTTTATACTTATCAAATTTAAATTACATTTTCATGTAATTAAAAAGCTTCCATGAGATGAAGTAGTTGTTAAATGTAGTTTTTAGTGGATCCATATAACTTGATATCATCTATCTTCATTGAATGATTAATGTGATGTTTTGATGAGATCTCCTCTTAGCTTGAAAGTCACGTTGAGTTCTATTCAGGAGTCATAATAATGAGTTTAACTCTGGGATAACAAGTTTATTAAAGAAAATAAGATACCTAAAGTGTCTTCATGTAAGTTGTCCCATTTTATATGAATTGTTGCTAACATTGTTGTATTGATGGAGCGTTTTAAGTAAAGTTTTCCATGTGAGCATCAAATACTCCCTACTGTATTTGGATCCATTTTATATATTTGTAGTACATAATTAAGTGAAGGGTGAAAGACTAAGTCAAGGGCTTTATGTCAGTCAATAAAGGTGATGTAAATGTCATAGTATCCTGGAGTGACCTGTTCAATAATCTCCAAATCGATGATAAATTGCTCTTCACATCCCTGGAATTGTTTCTTTTGCCTCCTAAATCAACATATAATTGGCTAAAGTGTTTATAGATATTTGGGTTGAAACAAGTTATAAATTTTTTATTTTTGCTTAAAGTACATAAAAATAATGGATTGATATTTGGAGTGGTCTCATTTGTTTTGATAGTAAACATATGATGTTTTCTGATAAGAAGGAGGAGATCTATTATTTTTATGCCAGGAATATGGTAATGCTTTGTTAATTCATGTGAAGTGTTTGAGTCAATAATTTTGGATCTTCCATAGACCTGCTGCTTTTCATTTTTGTAGAGAATTGAGATTGTCATCTTCTTGAATTTAACTTTTCTGTGGTTCTTATTTCACATTTTATGCAACTTATATTTTCATTATGATAGAATTCTTTGTGGGTTACTTTTCATTCATAATATTTTTGCTTCCCAAGTTCATGGAGTATACTTTTGATTGAAGTTGGATTAAAAATGCACTGCTGTCACTCTTTACATTGCTTTAAACTTTCAGTTTTCTCTATCAATTGCAGACTAAAGGCATCAAGACTTTCTGATATATATTTTCCAGATTCCATTTCATGTTTCTTTTTTGTTGCCTCTAATTGAACAACATGACATTTAAGATGAGTGGTATCAAACTCAAATAGAAACAGGAGCCATGAAACCATATTTCACTAAATATATTTCATGATTATATTTTAATCTAGTTTGGATTGCACTTGAGAATGTTGCAGGTCACAAAGACTTTTTGTTCAAAGCTTCTTTTCAAGAACATTCAAGATTTTCTGTAGATACTGGATAGATATTTATGTAATTTTTCAATATCTTTCCATAGTTTTCTATATATTTTCAATATATATTTTCAATATCTTCAATAGTTTTTTCAAGTTGTCTGTGTAATAGTGGTATTAGATTCTTGTCTTTAGGAGTATTCCTTGACAACTTCACCTTTCCTCTGGTCTTTACTTTGCTAGTGTTGCATCATATATTATTTTGTGCAGGCCCTAAAATATTTTAACAAATAGTATGGAAAATTCATTAGTTAATGATGATTATAGCCAATATAATAATGTTACTATTTATATTTTATTTTTTCTAATTACATATAAAAACAATTTTTAACATTCATTTTTTTAAAGAAATGAGTTACAAATTCTGTCCCTCTTCCCCCTCCTTGAGAAGGTAAGCAATTTGATGTAGATTATACATATAAAATCATGCAAAATGTATTTCCATATTAACCATGTTGTGAAAAAAAATAGACCAAAAAAACTAAGAAAATAAAGTTTAAAAAGAGTATGCTTTGAACAGCCTTCAGATTCCATCAGAATTCCCTGGAAGTGAACAGCATTTTTCCTTAATCATAAATCATTCAAAATTGTCATGAATAATGGTATTGCTGAGAATAGCCAAGTCATTTACAGTTGATCACTGTTACAAAATCGATGTTACTTTGTACAATGTTCACCTAGTTCTGATCACTTCGCTTTGCTTCAGCTTATATAAGGCCCTCTAGGTTTTATTGACATTATTCTGCTTGTTATATTTTATAGCAAAATAATATTCCATCACAATCATATATCACAACTCGTTTAGTCATTCCCCAGTTGATGAGCATCCACACCATTTTCCAGTTCTTTGCCACCACAAAAAAATTGCTAGAAATATTTTTGTACATTCAGGTCCTTTTCCTTTTTAAGAAAGATCTCTTTGAGATAGAGACCTAGTAGTGATATTATTGGGTCAAAGGGTATGCACAGTTTCATAGCCCTTTGGACATAGTTCCAAATTGCTCTCTAAAATGATTAGCACAATTCCACCAACAGTGCATTACTGTCCCAGTTGTCACATACCCCCTCTAACATTTGTCATTTTCCTTTTCTGTCATATTAACCAATCTGATAGGTATGTGGTGGTACCCCAGAGTTGCTTCAATTTTCATTCCTCTAATCAATAATGATGTAGAACATTTTTTTATATGATTATAGGTAGACTTGATTTTTTCTGAAAACTGAATATTCACATCCTTTGACCATTTATCCCCTTGGGAACAACTTGGATTCTTTAAATTTGACTCAGTTCTGACTATATTTGAGAAATGAGGCCTTTATAGGAGTTACTTGCTATAAAATTTTTCTCTTTAGTTTTCTGCTTTTCTTCCAATCTTGGCTACATTTGTTTTGTTTGTGCAAAAATCTTTGTAATGCTTTTTTTTTT
>JAQQSK010014181.1:0-11216 GCA_028658325.1 Potorous gilbertii | reverse complement strand
GGAGAAAGGGAGAAATGGAATGGGGCAGGTTATCTATCATAAAAGAGGCAACAAAAAGCTTTTCCAATGAAGGGGGAAAGGGAGAGGTGAGAGGGAAAAAGTGAAGCTTAATCTCATCACATTTGGCTTAAGGAGGGAATAACATGTACACTCAATTTGGTATGAAAATCTATCTTACATTACAGGAAAGTAGGAGAGAAAGGGATAAGTGGGGTGTTGGGGGGATGATAGAAGGGAGGGCAAATGAGAGGAGGGGGTAATTAGTAGTAAATACTTTCTGGGAGAGATAAGGTCAAAAGAGAGACTAGAGTAAATGGGGGTCAGGATAAAATGGAGAGAAATATAGGTAGTCTTTCACAACATGACTATTGTGGAAGTCTTTAGCAAAACTACACATATATAGCCTGTATTGAATTGCTTGCCTTCTCAGTGGGGATGAGTGCAGAGGGAGAAAGGGAGAGAAATTGGAACTCAAAGTTTTAGGAATGAATGTTGAGAATTGTTTTGCATGTAGCTGGGAAATAAGAAATATAGGTAATGGGGTATAAAAATCTTTCTTGCCCTACAAGAAAAGAGAGATGATGGGGATAAGGGAAGGGAGGGTGTGATAGAAGGGAGGGCAGATTGGGGAAGGGGTAATCAGAATGCATGATGTTTTAGGGTGGGGGAGAGGAGCAATGAGGAGAAAATTTGAAACTCAAAATCTTGTGGAAACATGCGGAAAACTAAAAATAAATAAATAAATAGCTTGGGAAAAAGAGGCAGATTGGAGCTCAATATCCCCAAACCCATCCCAACAATTACAGTTGTCACAGAGTGGATGGACAGCTTCAGAACAAGATGAAGTCTCAGTCTTTGGAGGTTTTGGTAGCAATTTTTTGGTGTATATGTTAAACTTGATGGTCATTTTGATCCCTTCCCAAATTCTGAGCTTCTCTAACACCATTTAATGGGCTTTTCCTTCTTGCTTTTGAGGAGAGGGACATCATGGAATTATATCATGCCCCCAAAGCAGAGAAGTCATTTGTATTTTACCAAAATGCAAATGGCAACACTTCTACCTATGAGTCAGCTGCCTATCCTGGCTAGTTCACCTCTAGTTCAAGGGAGAATTGGAAACCCATCAGGATGACCAAGGATGTGGGAAAAGATGATGCAAATTGCTATTTAAATCCTAGGAGTTGAGCCTGTCCTGGGCCATACAGCTTCAGTTCAACAAAGGCTGGCCTTGCTTACCCAGTATACCAAATGTTCCAAAACACTTTCATACATATTAAATTTGTGCCTTTGTTGGGAGACATGAATACAACTAGGATGTATTCCTGCCTTCTAGGGCTTAGCATTTAATATCACTCATTTAAATGAACCTATATGTCAATAGTTGCAGTCACTGGTACAGATGTCCTTGTGACTGAGGGTTTTAGTATCTCATCCCCTGAACTCTTTGTCCAGTCAATTTCCTTCACATTTCCCAAGGAGCAGCCACCCAACAGAGCAGGTCCTAGTGATAGGGGGAAGACCGATAACAGGCATGGGGCCATTGGTCAGATGGTACTTGGGAATGTTTGTCTTCAGGAATTGCTCTGAGGAGGATGCTTTTATATATATATGACAAAAAAAATTTATGTATATAAATGATGCTATCCCCACAGGTCTCTGGATAGGAACTGAATGAGTTGGTCAGAATATTGGGGTTGTTGGAAAAAGATAAGTTTGCCTGTATTCAAGCACAAAGTAACTTGATCAAATACATATATGTATACATAGGGCAGCTAGGTGGTGCAGTGGATAGAGCACCAGTGCAGGAGTCAGGATCTCCTGAGTTCAAATCTCACCTCAGACACTTGACACTCACTAGTTGTGTGACCTTGAGCAAGTCACTTAACCCTAATTTCCTCATCCTGAGTCATCTCTAGCCATCATGATGAATATCTGGTTACTGAATTCAGATGGCTCTGGAGAAGAAGTGAGGCTGGTGACCTGCATAGCTTACCCTCACTCAAAACAAAGTCAAGTGCAAGTCATGTCATTATTTCTCTTATGGCATGGTCTTCTTTGGCAACGAAGGGCAAACACACACATATGTATAAGTAACACACTTCATTTTTTAATAATTCATTATATATAAGTATTTGATATTTTTATGTTTCCTTTATATATAAATTTGTATTTAATGGATTACACACAAAAACATAAGCATGCAAACACACACGCACACACATACACACAAGAAATGTTTGCATATTCTGACCAGGTTGCAGAGTATAGTTGATAATGACACTGAATGAGATTCAGATGACTTGGATTCAAATTCTCATTGCCTTTCTTATTACCTGTATAATTGTGGCCAAGTCACTTACCCTCTTCCAGGCTTCAGTCTCCCCTCCTGTAAAATGAGAATATTGGACCCTTGCAGTTCTAAATCTAAGGTTCCATCATCCTAAGATTGAATAAATGTTGGCAGGGGCTCATAGAAAATAGGTGGAATGATGGGTTTTCAGCCTCATATACAGGCAGAAGTGGGAGGGACCTCTCATGTTGGAGATAAAGATCTAGTGATGTTGTGTCTCCCCTTAGCTCACACAGTTTGTTGCGAAAGAACTTGGATGAGAATCCAGACCTGCCAACTCCCAATTCTCCCCACCTCCGCCCCTGCACTTCCCTGCCTCCATGAGTTCTGAGTGGTTTGAATCATAATTCAACCCATCATGAAAGATTGTGCAGTCTGATGACTAAGGTATTGGTGAGGCATCCAAGTCACATTAGCATTTCTATATAAGTGTCATAATCAGAGCCATCATTAGTCCTGAGCCAAGAGCAAGTCTGGGTAGATCTCACTGCATTTTGTGACCTGGATGTGAGTACTAATATTCACCAACTTCCATCTCTGTGAAACCATATGTATGAATGAATGGATGGATGGGTAGGTGTATAAGAGATATTGAGTTCCTGGTGCAAAATTATGTCATTGCTGTAAATGTTGTTGCTCAGTTGTGTCTGACTCTTCATGAATGGGTATGTGTATTTCTTGATAGAGATACTGGAGTAGTTTTTCCATTTTCTTCTCCAGTGAATTAAAGAAAACAGAGCTTAAACAAGTTGTGCTAGTGAGTGTTTGAGGTCAGATTTTAATTCAGGTCTTCCTTACTCCATGCCCAGCATTCTATCCATAATCCACCTAGCTGCCAGAGTTGATAAAAAGGGATACTTAATACAGGCAGGCACAGCATTCTGCCCTGCTCTTACCTCCTGGACTCTGTCTTGAAATTACCAGTCAATCATCACTTTTCAGGCATTGAGACATATCTCTATCCTTTGTATATCAAACTGGTGAATCCAAGGACCTAAGTTATTAACAGTCACTTTGACCTCAAGTACATAGTTATACAGTCATTTAATTTGACTAATAAAAATCAAGCTGCATTATATTGATGTACCATATAATCCAACATCCAAACATTTCTCATCTACCTAGGTAAAATCTCACTTGCAGGCTGAAATATGTTCTCTCCTTTTCAGCCTGCCATAGTCATGGATGAATCAATACAAAAGTTCATTTTCTTACCATATAGCTCCATTATCCCAGTGAAGAGGGATTTAGACTTAAACTGTTTCAAAGAAAACAAGCATTCATCAACCACCTACTATGTGAAATGTCCTGTTCTAGTTTCTAGAGAGAAAGACAAAAGACAGTCTTTTCTTTCAAGGAGCTGAAAGCAAATGAACGTAAGGGACAGGAAATTGTGGCAAGAGCCTTAAATGATTCTGAGTCACAGCTACATGTACAAAGATAGCTGCATAGAATGGAAAGAGGGAATGGGGAAAGTGAGAATAGGGGAGAGGGGAAGAGGAAGAAAAATATGTGAGAGAGAGAAAGAGAGAGAGAGAGAGAGAGAGAGAGAGAGAGAGAGAGAGAGAGAGAGAGAGAGAGAGAGAGAGAGAGAGAGAGAGAGAGAGAGAGAGAGATGGGGGAAGGGAGGGAGAAGGAAGAAGGGTGAGAGGGAGGGAGTGGAGGGAACAGGCAGTGGGAGAGGGAGGAAGGGAGAGTGATGTAAACAGGGATTTGTCTACTTAGACCTAGGTCAAATCCAAACCTCAAACCTTCAGAGAGACACTAGTACCTTCCATCTGTAAAATTATAGAGTTCTTATAATCATGGACAGGTAGTTGGAAAGTCCATCATGGTTATTTAATCCATATCCCAAAATAATTATCCCTGTACATCCCTGACAACTAATTATCCAGTCTTCTGGACAGGGTCAGGTCTCAGTGAGTTCCAGAAAATGGAAGGGGAGACAGAGATAGAGACACACACAGAGACAGAGACCCAGAGAGATGAGGGAACTGAGGCAAACAGGGTTAAGTAACTTGCCCAGGGTCACACAGCTAGTCAGTGTCTAAGGGCAGATTTCAATTCAGAGAGATGAGTCTTCCTGACTCCAGGCTTAGCACTCTAACCACTGTGCCATCTAGCTGTCCCAAATTCTCCAAACTCTCAGTCAAACTGACATTTCCAAAGTATTCCAATGAACTCTTAAAGATGTGATAGAGCTATCTGTAGTTACTGAGGTGGCCAGAATTTTAAACCATAATTGTGTTAATCTTTTGGAACAAAGAGAGAGGAAATTTCCTTATTAAAAATACAGAACCTAAAATATCTTCAGTAAATCAATAAATGAACTTTAGTGGAGCTGGAGCATTGTAATGAACCAAACATTTTAAGAACAGCCTTTTTAATATTTGTCACTATACTGAATATTCCTCCTCTCCAACCTTTGTTGATTGAAAAAGTTTCAAAATATAGATATCTAGAGGAAGAAATTCAAATTGCCTGAGACAAGCTATTTATAATTCTTCAAACACAGTCACTACCATCCCTTCAAGCTCCTACTATGGATATCTCTGTTGCTTAGGTAAACTCCTAGAAAATGTGTCTATTGTATCACTTCCCTCCCTTTTCTCTCATTCATTCAACCCATTGCACTAAGATTTTCGACCATATTGTTCTGATTGAACCTACTCCCTCCAGTTACTAATGTTCTCCATGGACAAATCTTGTGGTCTTTTCTCAATCCTCACCCTTCTGAACTTCTGCTGAAGGACATTCCTCCCCATTCCTCATTTTTATCCCCTTCTAACCTGGTCTACCAAAGTCCCATTCCAGATTTGCCTTCGTCTTCCATCATGGCTTCTGCAACACCTGCTCTGTAACTGACAAACTTCCTCTTGACATTCTTCTTCTTCTTCCTCTTCTTCCCCTTCTTCCTCTCCTTCTTCTTTTTCCTCTTCTTCTTCTCTCTCTCTTTCTCTCTCTCTCTCTCTCCCTCGCTCTTTCTCTCCCCCTCCCTCTCTCAATCTCTCTCCTATTTGTCCCTCTCTTTCATCTATAATGTCCTTAAAGAAACTCCAGCACTCTCATTGGATCCTGCCATCTCTGATAGCTGTTGTTATATATCTCTCCTCTCCTTCTCAACTGAATTCCTTAATAAAACTGTTTATATTATATGTATCCATTTCCTCTCTCGACTCCCTAATAAACTCTCTTGAATCTGGTTTCCAACTTCATCCTTCACTTGATATCATTCTCTTCAAAGGTCTCAATGGTTTCTGAATTATTGAACTTCATGGCATTTTGTCGATCCTCATTGTTCTTGAACTTTCTGAGTTATTGGGCATCATTGCTCCGTCTTCTAGCTCCTTTCTGAATTTGTCATGACATTGTTCACTCTTGGTTCCCTTTCTACCTGCCTCACTGCTTCTTCTCAGTATTCTTTGTTGTATCTTTATCCAGTAACTGTGGGTGTGCCTCAAGAATCTGTCTGGGGACCTGTTCTGTGGATGGCAATGTATTTTTGAGGTATGGTCTATTACTACTGGGGAGGTGAGGTGGACTTGACAACCTTGCTGCAAAAACTGATCTAAGAAGTTTTAGGAAAATTCATTTCTCCTTGTCAGAGGAGACCCAGATTGGGAGGGACCTGACTGGGGACTTCCAGAGGACTGAGGAGTTCTTGGTGAGAAATCCGAGTGGTTTTATTAGGGTCTCAGCAACGGGATTAAAGGGGAAAGTGGAGCACATGGGAACTGTCTAAGCCTACATGGGGTCTCTTTTCTTCTCTGATTTCAACTGCTCAAAGCTAAATGGGTGTAGTAGAATAGGAATTCTGAAAGTTTTCCATTGTAAAATTTTGGGGAAATACCCAGGAAGATATAGACCTAGTCAGAGATGAAGCACTGGGATGCCTTTTCTCCTTCTAGAACCTACCCTGGGGGAGAGGAAATGATAAGATTTCAGGCTCAGATTTTGGGCTGAAAGGAACCAAGTCATTGAAATCAAAACTCTCATTTACAGATGTGGAATAGGAGACCCAGAGAGGCTACTGATGTGCACAGAGACATGTAGGTGTTACATAGGGAATGGGACAGGATGGACCTGACCATAAGTCCATTGCTACACCCATCATGTCACTTCCATTACACCATCTCAGTCTATAGACAAGATCTTCTTGGGGATTCCCCAATGTTTTCACCCTCGGTTCAAGTATTAACCTTCAGTTCTTAAGTGTTTTGGGCATAGAGTTTCTTAGGGACATGAGTTTCCTTGTCTCTCTGCATTTCTCAGACTGACAGTGCTCCAGGCTATCAGCACCAATAAAATCTTATTCATATGATCTCTTCTCTTAGTCTGACTCTTTTACTGCTTCAGAGGGACAAGGAGAACACTGTAACTTTCTCTGTCTGGTACCTGGGGAAGGTGGAGGACAATCAGTACACAGTATGGAAATAGGTCCAGGAAATGGGGGCAGGTTGACTCAGTCTCACTTCTGTACATCTCAACCCATCCTTCCCCAAGTGTTCCCAGTTTCTAGTGCAGGAATCCAAGTCTTCTTAGATTAATTGGATTTTCATTATTCGTATTTCTTTTAACCCTCAAAAGTCTTCATAAAGGGGAAATTCAGGACATTTAACAGAAAGTCCGAGTCCTTTAGGGTCATAGTCTCATTGTGATTTGCAAGAATGAAACTGTGATCCCACTTGACATTTGACTTCCAAACCTACAGTTCAATGAATTTCAATACCAGCTGAAGTCTAGACTGTCCTCCATTCTACACAGGACAGATGGAAATTGTGGTCAATAATTCTGAAGCTAGTATTTTCTCCAAGTACTCATTTCTGCTTTTTGTGATACACAAAGTCATGGGGAATAAAGCTAAGGGAGAGAAAATCAGTGATGATGCCAGTCCCAAAGAAGAATGAATGAAGGTGTGGACCAAGAATCCCTCTCTGGGAAAGAGAATGAGGATGGAGAACTCCTGCTAAGCACTATAGATCCACAGGACAGAGATAAAAGAGAAGAACCTGTCTATCTGGGCATATCCTTCAATGGATTCCTGGGTAGAGACTTCCAGTCCTCTGGAATGACTGTCCTGTTCACCACATATTCATGTCTGGAGGCTCTCCACTATCAGGACTTTTGCCTTGTGAATCCCTGGTGGAACAGGGTCCCAGTTTAGCTCTCTTTTACTGATTACCTCTGAATACCTCCTAGGGGACAGGGAAAATACCCATTTCCCTTCTCCTCTTCTCCAAATCTGGACCCTCTCTACCACCAAAGTTGCCTAGTTATACTTATCACATGCAAATCAATACCGTCACTCCATAATATGTGGGGCAGAATGGTAGCTGAGATGACCCTCTCTAGCTGAGCTCTCAGTGAGCTTTGTCTGGGGAGATTGACATAACTCTAGACTCCCACACTCTCCAGGTCATTATAAAATGATTTCATGGCAGCATAACCCTGAATTTGGAGCCAGAGGAGTTGGGCTCTTGTACCATACTGTTCTTCTCCAGGGGAGACTTTGGTTCTTCAAAGGCAAGATGGGTCTTCTTAATTTCATACCCACTGCTCTATCCACTGAGCCACCTAGCTGCCTCTGAATACTTACTTATAAGTGAATTCCACATTACTGAGTGTCTGAAATATAATTTTTTAATTTGATACTTTGTGATATTTATTTACAAACTAAGATGTGACTGTGATCATCAGCATGTTGAGCTTCTGTCCCAGTTTTAAGTCCTCCAATAGGCTGAAAAAGATGGCAATCTCCTTCATTCTCCCTCAAATTCATCTCTGAGTGTCTGCCCCCATTTCTCAGTTGGAGACTCAGGTAGATATTTCTGGGCATTAGATCACATTCCCTTCCTGGGACGAGGTAGGAATCAAGGGTAAAGAAATTTATCCTTGATGAACTTCTAGGAAAGGATCTCCAAACCTTCAAATTTTTACTAGCCTGAATCTCCCACAATTCTACCTCTGACAAGTATGGTTGAAGTGGCTTTGGGGAAACAATTAAATGCTCCAAGAATAGACAAGGCAGAGCAGTTGCCGATCTGTGTAGCTAGCAATTGTTTTATCCCCAGGAGTTCTCTGTACCCATGAAATCAAAAGTCCAGTGCACAACCCAAACTCTTCCAGAAAGTGGACTGCAGGCTTCTGATGATTGATAGGAAGAGTTGAGGAAATCCCTTTGGGAGGGAGGAACTTGGTCATCCCAAGGTTCTGTGACCTTCAGTAGGTGTGGCAGAATGGGAGTGGGAATGGAAATACCATGGCTTCTAAAGACAAAGAACATGGGTTCAAATCCCACTTTTGACATTTACTGAACTTGAGCCAGTCATTTCCTCTCAGTGGACCTCAGTTTCTTTACTTGTAAAATGATAGAGAGGGACTCGGTGGTCTCTCAGGTAGTTTTCACTTCTAGATCTCTGATCCTAGCAAGGTCGACCTTCTTCAGCTTTGATGTTTCCCATCAGTCCAATGAGGCTTGTTAACTAGCTCTGCTGACCTCAGAGGAGAAGAAGGTTCCACGGAGATACTCTAAATGTGCTTTGAAAAGTTAAAAAAGAGTCTGAATATCTGGTTGTTTTGTCACCAAGCTGTGCACCCTGAGCTCATTCAGACCCTCTACTTTATGCCTATTTGCATATCAGTGCCAGTAAGTGTGGTTCTACTGTAGGATATGTCAGAGGTGAGATTTGAACTTAGGTCTTCCTGATTTAAGGGCCAGCTCTCTGCCCTGCTATGGTGCTTCGCTGAGCAAAGGTGACTATAAAAGAAGGCACTGAGAAGGACTGATAGGTAATACAAAACCTGAAATGGTCCATGGGGTCACAAGGAGTCAGAGATGACTAGGCCCAACATATAACATACACATAAAAGAAACACAAAAGAAATTTGGGAGTGGTGACACTTACACCTCCTTCTGTATTGTCTCTTCCGTAAGAATGTGAGTTTCTTGAGGACAGTCAATGTCTTGCTTTTGTATTTGTGTCTTTGTCTCCCAATACAGGGCTTTGTACACAATAAGCACTTAATAAATGCTTCATTCATTCATTTAGTCATTCACAGCTATTTCAGTGACAGATGCTGGATTTTCTCTCTGGTGTTCCCTGCCTTTTTCTCTTCTGCCCTTTGGGATGCCAAGGCTGCCCTTTTTACCCTCCCATGGAAGAAAAGAAGCATGTATTTAGGAAGCCCCTATTATGTACTAGGTACTATTCTAAGTCTTTTAAAATCTTCCATTTCATCCTCAAAATAACCCTGGGAGGCAGATGCTATTATTCCCATTTTTCAGTTGAAAAAATTGAGGAAATCTGTTTGAATGACTTCCCCAAGGTCTTGTGGTCTGTAAGTGTTCAAGGCTGTCATCCTTGAACTCAGATCTTCCTGGCCTAAGGTTACTTGTCCTGTTTTGAGGCTCAGAGCTCAAGTCACCATGCTTACCTAAAACTGTCTTGATGTAAAGGTCTGAACAACCCCTTTTATTGGGAAGGGCAGGGCTAATGTTCCTAGGAAAGGCTGTCTCTGCTCTCCACCTCCCCCTTGCTCCTGACTGGCAGCCCTCTGGTTTTCTGGAATTTCTGTGCCCCAACTCCCTCCTCCCGTTGCCCTTCGTTAATTGTGGTTGGGGTCTCTCTTCTCATAATGTCAGAAGTGAGAAATAAGCAGTTGTTCTTGTCAGATAGGGGTCGGCTCCACCCAGGTCAGCTCTACAACCTTTTGATAGGCTCCTGCTGTGTTCTGAGCACTGTGCCAAGTGCTGGAGCTGCAGTTCACAGAAAGTGAACCAGACCCTGTCTCCAGAGGAACAATATGTGTTAAACCACAGCAAATGGGTGGCCCAGTAGTACCATCACTATAGAAAGATAGATTGGAGTCAGATTGTGAAGTTCACTAGAAAAGAAGAAGCCGGAAACTGGAGCCAGCTTCCTCCCACCTGGATTATTCCCCTTCATGGGAAGAGAGAAGAGACAGAATCTAGATGAGGTCATCAGCTAATAGGACTGGCTCCTTTCCCTGGATAAGAGGTAGGGATGACTTGGTGCAGAGCTTGAATTGTCTCATCCCCCACCCCTCCCACGTCTTAGCCTCTGGTACCTCGAGGCTCTGATCACTCCATCTGTAGCTCACTGAAGTCTTAGAAGGCAGGGGCGGGGCAAAGGCATCCAGAGATTAGAAGCACTGATCAACTATGCTCATCCACAAGATATCTTTCATCTTAAGATCCTGCAGATCAAGGGCTGTTTTTGCCTTTCTCTGTATCCCAAGAGTTAGCCACAGCACCTGGCACAGAGTAGACCTGTAATCAACCCTTACTTATGATGTGATATGATGAAGAATGAACTTTCCTGGGTCCAGGAACTCAGGGTTGCAGAGTAGATGGGAGAGGGGATGGTATGGACAAAAACTACAAGGCAGGAAAGCATAGGACTTGTCTAAGAGAAAGCTAGGAGTCCACTGTGACTGGAGAGTAGGAGGTATGAGGGGGAGGGAATAGAACCAGGCCGGACTGATGACCCATGGAGAGCCTTCAATGCCTGACTAAGCAGGCTGGATTTCATGGTGCAGGTAATGGGGAAGCCTGGCAGATTTTTGAGCCATGGAGTGATGTGCCCAGACCTATACGGAATTAATGAACTCTATCTTGCTTGGAAGGGTATGAAGAATTGATGGGGTTGGAGGCATGTGTGACAGAGCTCTCCTAGAAGGTATTACCTTTTCATGGTGAACTCATTAGTGATTTTACATCTGCACTGTATGTGCATCATTGGGCACTTGTTAGACCCATGTTTACCCGAGGAATTAGGGAAACAGATCCTTTACAGTCTCTTAGTCATCAGGGGAGTCCCCATGATTCCTGTGATGAAAGGAAGAT
>JAQQSK010014180.1:0-11216 GCA_028658325.1 Potorous gilbertii | reverse complement strand
CTTGCAATGCCATTCAAATCAGTCCTTCCAGTTTCATTTCCTCAAAATGGGGCTAGAATTAACTGCCTAAACTGTACATCTGCAGTGGAATAGACCATGAAAAATCCAGGTAATCCCCAGAAACCCTCGAAAACTATTTTCCTTTTTTGTAGGGTTCCCCAGATTTTTTTTTATTTCTGATAAAACCAAAATAAAAGATAGGAGGACATGCCTTAAACAATTTTACCATTTTAAAACCAATCAAGCACATTGATCACAATCCACAGTATTTTCTACAGAGCATTGATTCAACCTTTACATATAGGTTCCAAAATATGCATTTAAAAATGCTTTAGAGGTAGATTAACTTTTCTCTAAAAGAAAATGTAAAAAAAGCAATTTATTCAGTCATTATAACATTTCACTTCTCTAACATATAACATGCATATCACACTTTACATTTTATAATTTACAAAGTGTTTCTTTTGAGTAAATGGGCGAGGTTAGTCTTCTATTCATTTATTACCCAATTGGACTCTTCTGCACTCCTATGGACTTCTTCACTAGCCTAGGAACTGACAACTCTTTAGTACTTTCTGTCTCTGGTGCTAGATTGATTGGAGCATGAGACACTCTTCCCAGAACCTGCATTTAGAGAAAGTGCCCAGACCAACCATTTTTTACCTGACTGCACTACCCTGAACTTCTCCCAATATGTCCACATGTTTGGTACCTCAACCCCACTTTTCAGCTTCCTTTCATGTGTTTTCTTTCCCCATTAGAATAAGCTCTTTGAGGAGAAAGACTATTCTTTTTCTATACTTGTATTTCCATATGCTTCACATTGTTCCTAGCAAATTGGTAGGTATTTAATAAATATTTTATGACTGACTCACTTACACTAGCTATATATGTTAAATGTGGGTGAGCAAGCACAAAAGCGAAACAATTTGTGTACTCAAGTGGTTATAGTCCAATAGGGGAGTCAGCATATATGTAAGTTTTTGTATGTGTATATGTTTATGTATTTATATATGTGTATCTGTGTCTGTGTGTGAGAGAGAGAAAGGGAGAGAGAAGCAGAAAGACAGACAGATATACAGAAATAGAGACATAGTACTTGAGTCTTACCTTGGAGGAAAACAGAAATATCAATAGACAGAAGGAAGGAAGACATTTCAAGCATGTGACAAAATTAGTATTACTGAGAAAGGCAGAGAGTCACAACAGTCGTAGACCACTGTGTGAAGAGTGAGTAGGCTGGCATGGCTAGGTATTAAGAAGATTGAGTAAAAAATGGAGGAAAGCAATAGGTTGTGAAAAAATGTAAATAGATGAGTTTATATTTGATCTTTGATTTAATAAGCTACTACTGGAGTTTATTGACTATAGCAATAATATGGTCAACTTTACATTTTAGGAAACATCACACTTGCTACACCAAAGAGAATGGATTAGAAAAGAGAGAGGCTAGAGACAGGATGTCCAAAACAATGCCTGTTGCAGAAGTTTCAATGGAAGATGATGAGGCCAGAACCTGTTGGCTATGTGAAGTTAAGAAGCAGATCAATGAGAGATTTGAAGAGATAGAACTAAGATTTGACAACTGATTGTGTGAAGTGGATGAGAGAGAAGGATCAAGGAAAATACTGAGACTGAGACTAAGATTGTAGTGCCCTCCATAGTAATAGGAGAATATGAAAAATGAGTGAAAGATAAGGAGTACTGTTTTGGAGAGGTGGCATTTGAGACGTCTATTAGGTATACATTTTGAAATGCCTATTAAACATAACTTAGTTTTTGATGCATGACTAAATTTCAGAAGAGAGACTGGAGCTTTCTACTATTTAATATGCATTTTGTTGCCTGTTACAATATGAACATATGTAAGATTATAGTAGAGTTTTAATATTGTCATCCATGTCATGATAGTCAAAGCTGGGGAATATGTTTTACAGATACATCTTTTAAATTATTTTCAGTATATTTTGTTTTTTTAATTACATGTAAAAACAATTTTAACACTTTTTTTATATTTTAGTTCCATATTTTTTCCTCCTTCTGCACCTGCCTCTCTCCCTCCCCAACCACCTCCTTGAGAAGGCAAGAAATTCGATATAGAGTATACATTGGAAATCTTGCCAAATATTTCTATATAGTTTTATTGCAAAAGAAAACAGACCAATAAAGGCAAGAAAAATAAAGTTTAAAAAGAAGTATGTTTTTATCTGTTTTTTATCTCCATCAGTTTTTGTTCATTTGTTTGTTTTTATGGAGATAGCAATTTTTAAAAAAAAATAATTCCTTTGAAATTTTCTTGGATCATTGTATTGCTAACAATAGCTATCATTAACACTTGATTATTATACATTGTTGTTGTTGTGGTAGGTGTCCTATGTTCTCCTCTGTTAGCTCACATCACTCTATATCAATTCATATTAGTCTTTCCAGGTTTTTCTAAAACTCTTCTGTTCATCATGTCTTATAGCACAATAAGATTCCCTCACATTCATATACTACAATTTATTCAACCATTGCCTAATTGATGACAATCCCCTCAATTACCAATTCTTTGCCACCACAAAAAGAGCTACTGTAAATCATTTTGTACAGATTGATCCTTTCACATTTTCCTTTGATCTCTTTGGAGTACAGACCTAGTAGTAGCAATTGATCAAGCAATAAACTGTTTTATCACCTATTGGGAGTAGTTCCTAATTTTTTCTGGAAACATTAGACAAGTACACAACTCAACCAACAGTATATTAGGTCCCAATTTTCCCTACATTCCTTCTAGAACTTACGATTTTCCTTTCTATTATATTAGTCTATCTGATAGGCGTTAGAGGCTATCTCAGAGTTGTTTTGATTTACGTTTTGATAGGTAGCAATTCAGATGATTTTTCATATAAATATTGAAAACTTTCATTTCTTTTTCTAAAAACTTCTTGTTCATGTTCATTGACCATTTATCAATTGGGGAATGGATGTTTTCCCTATATATTTGAGAAATTAGTCCTTCATCAGAGACACTCGCTGATATTTTTTTTTCACTTTCCTGATTTCCTTCTAATTTTGCTGACTTTAGTTTGTGAAAAAGAAAACAAATATTTTTATTTTGTTATTATCAAAATAATTCATTTTACTTCCTGTGGCTTTACTTTCTTTCTCTTGTTTGGTCATGAATGCTTTCCTTATCCACAGATCTGACAGGCATTTTGTTTTCTGTGCTCCCTTCGTTTACTTTTGATATCACCTCTCATATGTAAACCATTTGTTCATTTTAATATATTGGATAAGACACCCATATGCAGTTAATATTTCTCTAATTGTTTACATATGACTTTATTTTATGAAAAGTGTTTAATTGTTTTCATATACATAGTACCATGGCAGAGATTCCCAAGCATTTTATGGTTCCTACAGTTATTTTAAGTGAAATTTCTTTTATTTTACCTCTTGCTGCTGAGTATTGTTGGTAATATACAGAAATAGTGATGATTTTTCCTGATATATAACTGGGTTAAATAACGAATAATAATTGCTTTAATTTGATCTTCATTGGTGATACTTTCACACTTTTCATTTTTTATAAAAATAATTCGCTTTTCTTCCTTTTTAAAATCAATTTAACCAATAGTTTATCTGTTTTCCATAAAACTGGCTTCCAGATTTAATTATTACTTCCATTATTGAACCATTCAGTTTAACTAAGCTACCCTTTGATTTTCAGGATTTCCAATTTTGATATTTAATTAGAGATTTTAAATTTGTTCTATTTCTTGATTTTATTTTTAGTTTTACACACATTTCCATTGATTTAATCTTTCTCTCTTTTATTTATGTGTACATTTAGAAATATAAATTTTACTGTAAGTGCTGCTTTGGTTGCATTTCACAAATTTTGGAATGTTGTCTCAGTGTTCTTACTCATTGAATAAAATGATTGATTGTTTCTGTAATGTTTTTTGACCCACTCATTATTTAGGATTAGATTACTTAGGCTCCAAAAAATTATTTTTTTATCTATACTTCCCCAACTCTTTAATGAAAGTAATGTTTATTGCATTATGGTCTGGAAAGAATGCATTTGATTTTTCTTTTACTTTTCTGTATTCTGTTTTGATGTTTTTGCACCCTAATACATAGTAATTTTTTTTTACTGAATATTCCATCTTCAGCTCAAAGAAAAATCTACACCTCTTTGTTCCCATGCAGTTTTCTTAAGAGATTTATCATTTGTAACTTTTCTACGATTGTGTTAATCTTACTTTTAAAAATTATTTTATGGTTACATTTATTTAACTCTGAGAGGAAAAAGTTGAGATCACCTAGTAGTATAGTCTTATTGCCTATTTCCTACTGTAACTTATTCAACTTTGGGGGGCAGGGGTGGAGCAAACATGGCAGAGAATAGTACTCACCTAAGTTCTAAAACAAACTCCTACATATACGCCTAAAAGGAGAATATGAACAAATTTTAGAGTGGCAGAATACAAGAGGAGACAGAGTGTGACAGATTTCAAACCCAGGATAGAATGGAAGATGGATGGGAAGGATCTATTGCACAGGACTGGAGGAGTATACAGCAAATAGGTTGTACCAACATGGACTCTGCCATAGCAAAGCCAAGCAGGAAAAACTGGGTGATCTTAAATAGCAGCAGCACTGTGAATTCTCAAATATATCAACCAAGGATGGGGAGTCCAGTGAAAAGGAGTGAAAAAGAAACACAGAACCCCAGGTAACTGTAACAGCCACTCCTGACACTTGCAGTTCACAGATTAAATGTCTGTAAATCACCTACTTGAACTTCCAGGAGAAAATATGGTGGAGTGATCAGTAAATGCTCTCTCATCCCCTTGTTGGTCTTGAAAAACCCAGAGAATATTTCCCAAGGAAAAATCCTGAAACAGTGGGATCAGACCACCAGGGTGGAAAAGTCTCTTTAGCCCTTCAGGCTAAGAAAATAGCAAAGGGGGGGACCCTCTTATTATAACAGAGGGTGGGGGGCAGTGCAGGACTGGAACAGTCCCAGACAGCCACACCTCAGCAAACTAGGAGGAGATCCTGAGTCTCAAGGGGTTGAGCCCTTAATTGCCAACACCAGGACCCCAGGAGTGCCTAAGCACAGCCAGGAGAATCAGGAAGATATCAGTGCAGACAGGGTTCAACAACCACTGAGCTTGCCTGTGCTCTAATTCAAGAGACTAGACATCCAGGGGCCAGAAAAGCCCACTCCCACACTTAAAACAGCTAGCTCCAGGGTAACTGAGGAAACTCAGAAAGACTTTGCCTGGCCACAGTTTTGGCACACCAGCCAACTCAGAGCCAGGTACATTTCAATATTTTAGCTTGCATCTGAAAGAAGCAGAGGCCACATACTCAAAGTCTCAAGTTCTAAGCAAAAGAACCATGAGACAGAGACCCCTGTGCCCCTGAAGAAGAGATCCACTTTAATAGTCAGGAGAATGGTAATCATCATGAGTAAGAAGCAAACGATAAAAGAAAATAGGTTCTTTTTATGGGGACAAGGACAAAAACATGAATACCAAGTAGGGCAGGATTGAGACCGTACTCCCAGCTGAAACTTCAGAAGGGAACATGAACTAGTCTCAAGCCCAAAAAACATTCTTGGAAGAGCTCAAGAAGGATTTTAAAAGTCAAATTATAGAGGTAGAACAAAATCAGGCCAACATTTTTAAAAATATGAAAAAACAAATCACGAAAAAATGTAAAAGGAAAATTGGAAAAATGTAAAAGGAAGCACAAAGCCTACCTAAGAAAATTGGACAAATGCAAAAAGAAGCACAAAACTGACTGGAGAAAAGAACTCCTTAAAAGTAAAAATTGGACAGATGGGAAAAGAGATGTAAAAGGTAAAAGAAGAAAAGATTCCACCAAAAATTAGAAGTGACAAATAGAACCTAATGACTCTAAGAATCAGTCAAACAGAATCTTCCAATTATGTATTTATGTTTTCGTCTATCTTGTGATTTAAGAGTGAGAAGGGATTGTAATGGGAGATGTGAAAGGGAGGAGGCAGAAAAACGTAACTTACATCAAAGTCAGAGACATAAAAACATGAAAGAGATGAGGGAAAATGTTTGAGATTTACTCTCATCTGATTTGGTTCCAGGAAGTAACAACAAACTCAGTTAAGTGTATAAATCTAACTAGTTCTATAGGCAGTAGGAGGAGAAAGGGGAAAGAAAAGATGGGGGAGACTAAATGGGAAGGAGGTAGCAGTAAGGGAAAAGGGGAATAACAGGGAGGGAGGCAGAAAGAAGAGAGGAAATCAGACACAATGGACAACTTCATTGGAGAGAATAGCAAGAACGATATAACCTACCAATACTTGTGGGATACTGCAAAAGCTGTTTTATGGGGAAGTTTTATATCATTGAATGTTTGCATGAATAAAACAAAGAAAGAGAAGATCAGTGAATTTGGCATGCAGCTCATAAATCTAGAAAAAGAATAAAAATGAAAATCCCCAAGTAAACAGCAAATTAGAAATACTGAAGTGTAAAGGAGATTAAGAAAATTGAAATTAAAAAGGAAACTAATGAATGAATAAATAAAAGTAAGAGTTGGTTTCGTAAAAATACCAAAACAATAAAATTGATTAACCTTTGGTCAATTTGATTTAAAAAAAAAACAAAGAAAACTAAATTACCAATATTGAAAATGAAAAGTGTGAATTCAGCTAAAAAGAGGGGGAAATTAAAGCATTAATTGGAAATTACTTTGGCCAACTGTATGCATATAAATTTGACAATCTAAATTAGATGAATGAATATTTTAAAAATATATATAAACTCCTCAGATTAACAGAAGAAGTTGAATACCTAAAAAGCCCCATCTCAGTATAAGAAACTGAGCAGTCCCTTAAAGAAATCTCGAGGAAAAAATCCCCAGGGCCAAAGGGATATACAAATGAATTCTAGTAAACATTTAAAGAACAGTTATTTCCAATACTGTATACACTACTTGGGAAAATTGATGGATTCCTATCAAGTTATATTTATGATACAAATGTGGTTCTGGTAGCTAAACCAGGAGGAGCCAAAGTAGAGAAAGAATGTTATATACCAATTTCTCTAATGAATAAAGATGGAAGTGATTATCTGGTAGTTTGATTGTTATGGCACTGAATAAGTAAATTAGTTTAGGTAGAATTGAAATTTTTCTTATATTAGATAGGCCTACCCATGAACAATGAATGTTTTCCACTTACTTAGATCTGATTTTATTTGGGTGAAATGTGTTTTGTAATTTTGTTCATATAGTCCCTGAGTTTGTTTTGGCAGGTAGACTCCCAGATATTTTATAATGTCTATCCCAGTTTAAATGAGATTTCTCTTTCCATCTCTTGCTTTTGGACTTGGTTAGTAATGCATAGAAATGTAGATGATTTATGTGGGATTATTCTGTAACGTGCAACTTTGCCCAAGTTTTTGTTATTTCAAGTAGTTTTTTTATTTTATTCTCTGAATACATCATCATATCATCTGCAAAGAAGGATAACTTAGGTTTTTCTTTACCCATTCTAATTTCTTCAATTTCTTTTTCTTATCTTATTGCTACAGCTAGCATTTCTAATTGCATATGGAATAATGGTGATGATAACTGACACCCTTTTTTCACCCCTGATCTTATTGGAAATGCATCTAACTTGTCTCCATTGCATATACTACTTGCTGAAGGTTTTAGATAGATATTGCTTATTATTTTATGAAAAGTTTCTTTTTTCCCTATGTTTTCCAGTGTTTTCAGTAGGAATGGGTGTTGTATTTTCTCAAAAGCTTTTTCTGCATCTATTGATATAATCATGTGGTTTCTGTTAGTTTTGTTGTTGACATGTTCAATAATGTTGATAGTTTTCCTAATACTGAATCAGCCCTACATTCCTGGTATACATCCTACCTAATCATAACATACTATTCTCGTGATAAGTTACTGTCTTCTTTTTGCTAATCTCATATTTATAATTTTTGCCTGTATATTCATTAGAGAAATTGGTCTATAATTTTCTTTCTCTATTTTGACTCTTCCTGGTTTGGGTGTCAAAACAATATTTATTTCATAAAGAAAATTTGGCAAGACTCCTTCTGGGGCAATTTTCCCAAATAGTCTATATAGTATTGAAATTAACTGTTCTTTAAATATTTGAAATATTTGAAAGAATTCACTTTTAAATCCATCTGCCTCTGGAAATTTTTTCCTAGGGAGTTAATTGATGGCTTTTTCAATTTCCATTTCTGAGATGTGAGTATTTCAGTATGCAATTTCCTCTTCTGCTAATCTGGGCAATTTATTTTTTATTTTTTAATAATCATCCATCTCATTTAGATTGTCGAATTTAGGGGCATACAGTTGGATAAAGTAATTTCTAATCATTGATTTAATTTCCTACTCATTGGAAGTTATTTTACCCTTTCCATTTTTGATATTGATAATTTTGTTTTCTTCTTTCTTTTTAACCAAATTGACAAATTTATTAGTTTTTTTCATAAAACCAACTTATAGCTTCTTTTATTAGTTCAGTAGTTTTCTTAATTCCAATTTTATTAATCTCACCTTTGGTTTTCAGCATTTCTAATTTGGTATTACTTGGAAATTTTCAATTTGTTTTTCTTCTAGCTTTTTCAGCTGCATGCCCAGTTCATCGTTCTCCTCTTTCTTTACTTTATTCCTATAACTATTCAAAGATGTAAAACTTCCTCTAAGAACTGTTTTTGCAGTATCCCATAAGATTTGGTAGATTGTTTCTTTATTGTCATTGTCTTGAATGAAGTTGTTGATTGTTTCTATAATCGTTTAAATCGTTTAAAACGATCATTTTTTAAGATTAGATTGTTTAGTTTCCAATTAATTTTTGGTCTCTGTACTGGGTTGTGAAGTTTTTTATGGTCTAGAACCTGGTTAATTTTTGTATGCGTCCCATATACTACTGAGAAAAAAAGGTATATTCCTTTCTCCACTCATTCAATTTTCTCCAGAGATCTTTCGTATCTAATTTATTCTGAGTTTTCTTCACCTCCTTAACTTTTTTCTACATTATTTTGAGGTTAGGTTTATCAAGTACAAAGAGGGGGAGATTGAGATCTCTCACTAGTATAGTTTTGCTGTCTATTTCTTCCTGTAACTCCCTTAACTTCTCCTCTAAGAATTTAGATGCTATACCACTTGGAGTGTATATGTTTAGTAATCAAATTGATTCGTTGTCTATGGTGCCTTTGAGTAGGATGTAGTTTCCTTCCTTATCTCTTTTGATTAGATCTATTTCTGCTTTTCCTTTGTCTGAGATTAGGATTACTACCCCTGCTTTTCTTACATTAGATGAAGTAAAATATATTCTGCTCCAACCTTTTACCTTTACCCTGTGTGTATGCCCCTATTTCAAATGTGTTTCTTATAAACAACGTATTGTTGGATTATGGTTTTTAATAATTTCTGCAATCCATCTACATTTTATGGAGGGTTCATCCCACTCAATTTCACAGTTTGATTGCTAACTGTGTCTTTCCATCCATCCCCTTTTACCCCTGTTTATGCTCTTAGTTCTCCCTTCTCCCTTCAACTCCATAGTAGTGTTTTAATTTTTGACCTCCACGTTCTTCAGTCTTTCCTCCTTCTTTCAGCACCCCTTCATTTTAATCCCTTTTCCCTTACTACTTCTTCCACCCCTTTTAGCCTCAACTCCCTTTTCCCCCTTCCCCTCCTACTGCCTATAGAGCTAGTTTTAGTTCTATACTTGACTGAGCTTTTTTTTCTGCTTGAACCCACTCAAATGAGAGAAACAGCTCAAACATGCACATCTCTCTCCCGTCTTTCCTTCTACTATATTTTTGTCCCTCTTCCTGGAATGTGGTTTAATTTTTTCTGACTCCTCCTTTTCATATCTTATCACAATCCCTTAGCACTCTTAGATCACATGTTTATCAGGACATAATTTAATTTATACAAATCTGTCTATTTTTGTATACGTCTTTCATATATTATAATAAATATGCAATTCTCCAGATTAACAGGTATCAACTTCCCTTATACAGAAGTAAACAGTTTGCTCATACTGAGTCACAAGCTTGTTTGTTTTTCTCCCCTATTTAGCTTTTAATCCATCTCTTGAGACCTGCATTTGAAGATTGAATTTTATATTGAGTTCTAGACTTTTCATTAGAAAGGTAGGGAACTTTCTTATTTCATTGAATATCTATCTCTTTGACAGAAATATACTCAACTTTGCTGGGTAATTAATCCTTGGTTGTAGTCCCAGCTCTTTGCCTTACAATTCCTTAAATCTTTTAATGTAGAAACTGCAAGGTCCTGTGGGTCATTACCGTATCTCCTTGATATTTAAATTGTTTCTTTCTGTCTGCCTGCACTATTTTCTTCTTCACTTGATAGTTCTGGCATTTGGTAATGATATTCCTTTGTGTCTTTAGTTTGGGGTCCCTTTCAGGTGGTGAATGGTGGATTCCTTAGAGGAATATTTTCTTCTCTGGATGTAGGAATTCTCGGCAATTTTCCTTGATGATTCCTTGACTAATATTGTCCAGGCTCTTTTTCCATCATGTCTTTCTGGCAGACCAATAATTCTTAGATTTTCTCTCCTGGGTTTATTTTCCAGGTCAGTTGTTTTTCCAATTACATAATTTAAACTTTCTTCTATCTTTTCATTCATTAAATTCTGTTTGATGGATTCTTAATTTCTCATAAAGGGGAAAGCGCAGAGGCGGTCATCTTCCTCGACCCCTGGATGTGGCCAGAGCCACTGCCGGGGGGCTGTAACACTTGCTGGGACAGCAGAGGACCCACGAGGGGCAAGCGCCAACAGGACACAATGCCTGAACGGGGGAGGAGGAACCAGCTCCGCCTCCGCCACCCTATGCCGCGCCCGCTGCGACCCGGGCCCCACTCTGGCCCCGCCACTCCCGAGCCACCTGCCCAGGGAAAACCCGGCATTCCCAGCTGTCCCGAAGGTAGTCGCGATGCACCGCCTAAATGGAAATGTGCCCTGCGACCAGAGCTTCTACTTACCCTATTATAATTTTTTAAATATAAATTTATTTATTTAAATTTTTACATTCATTTTCATAAAATTTTGGGTTCCAAATTTTCTCCCCATTTTTCACCTGCCCCCACTCCCATACACCAAGCATTCCAATTTCGCCTATCACCAATCTGCCCTCTCTTCTATCATCCCTCCGTTCCCTTGTCCCCATCTTCTC
>JAQQSK010014179.1:0-11217 GCA_028658325.1 Potorous gilbertii | reverse complement strand
GAGAGAGAGAGAGAGAGAAGAGAGAGAGAGAGAAAGAGAGAGAGAGAGGGAGGGAGAGAGAGAGAGAGAGAGAGAAGAGAGAGAGAGAGAGAGAGAGAGAGAGAGAGAGAGAGAGAAGAGAGAGAGAGAGAGAAAGAGAGAGAGAGAGGGAGGGAGGGAGGGAGAGAGAGAGAGAGAGAGAGAGAAGAGAGAGAGAGAGAAAGAGAGAGGGAGGGAGGGAGGGAGGGAGAGAGAGAACACAGGAAGGAGGGGGGGAGGAAGCATATTGTATAATTATGTTCATATAATTCCTGTATTTCTCTTGGCAGCTGTACTTCCAGATATTTTATATTGTTTGTGATTATTTTAAATGAAACATCTCTTCTTGTGGGACTTTGTTGGTGAGATACAGAAACGTTGACGGTTTATGTGGGTTTATTTTATATTCTGCACCTTTGCTAAAATTATAGCTTGTAATATTTTGTCTGTGACCCAGCAGCCTTTGAAATGCTCCTGTGAGTTTTCACTTTGAGATCTCTTTCAGATGGTGATTGCTGGATTTTTTAAATTTCTATCTTGCCCTCTAGTTCTAAAACTTTAGACAATTTTCCCTAATAATTTTTTGAAATACAATGTCTAGACTCTTTTTTTACCATGACTTTCAAGTATTCCAACAACTCTTACATTATCTCTCCTTGATCTGTTTTCTAGATCAGTTGTTTTTCCAATAAGATATTTCATGTTCTCTTCTATTTCTTTTTTATTCTTTTGATTTTGTTTTATTATTGTTGATGTATTATGAGATCATTAGCTTCCCCTTGTTCAATTCTAATTTTTAAGTAGTGACTTTTTTCTGTAAGTTTTTGGATCTTTTTTCTAACCAGCAGGGTCCCTTCACCTTTTCCACCACACTTACTAGCAGCCTGTGCTTTCTCTTCCTTGCCTGCAGCCACAGCCTGGGACAGGATTGGGCTAATTTGTGTGGGCCCCAACACCCAGCACTGCAGTATATGAACTTCACTCCTAGACAGACCACTACCCCAGTAGTTCAGATCTTTCCTAACATCTCCCGAGTTGTCTTAGGCTGAACAGCTGCTTTATTCCATCTTTTAATTATATCCACCATTCTAAAATTCAATTTGAAGAGTTATTTCAAGTTATTGAGGGAGGAGGGGAGAATTGGGGAGAGCCAGGTAATTTCTTGCCTTATTCTACCATCTTCCCACAATCCTCTATCCCATACATATTTTCCTGAAACTATTCCTTTCATCATTTCTCACAGAACAGTACTCTATGACATTCATATATTGTAACTTGTTCAACCAACTGATTACTCGGCTAATAAGCATCTTCTTAGTTTCCAAATCTTCGCTACCACAAACAGGTGCTATAAAAATTTTTGCACATAAGGGTTCTTTTCCTTATGGGGTATAGACCTAGTATAGCTATCACTGGGGCTAGTTAACAGCTTTACTAACCATGTATTAATATACCTTTTTTCCTCCAGCCCCTCAAGCACTTGTCATTTCCTTCTTTGTCAACCTAGCCAATCTGATGGGTATGAGGTGGTATTTTGTGCAAATTGTTTTAATTTGCAGAAAACATGCTCAGTTAATAATCCCTTCAAAAAGTACTTAACTTCTATAATAATCAAAGAAATGCAAGTTAAAACTTTCAGGGAAGCAAAAAATAGATCAGAACTTAATTAGATACTTCAGATCAAGTGCATAAAAAGCATCTCAGGATCCTAGAAATCGAAAACTTCCAACAATACCAAGGTCTGTTTGGGGTGCTCTACACATAATGAAAAAGTGAGAAAACTTTTCTTGATTCGTCCCATTGTTAGTATTCTCCCTACCCTTTAATGTGTATCATATTTACTTATATGTATACATGTTGTTTCCTTCCAGTAGAATATAAACTCCTTGAGAGCAAGGATCGTTTCTTGCTTTTCTCTGAACCCTCAACACGTGCCTAATAGGTACCTCCCAGGATGGTTGTAAGGATCAAAAGATATGACATTTGTCAAGTTCTTAGCATACAATTCCAGGTATGAAGTAGGTACTTAGTAAATTCTTGCCCCGCTCAGCACCTAGCATACTGCCAAAGCACAGAGTAAGTACTTAATAATGCTTGTTGAATTGCATATAGAAATACAACATTGGCAGATTAAGTAGCACAGTGGGGAGAGTGCTAGACCTAGAGTCAGGAAGACCCAAGTTCAAGTCCTATGTCAGATACTAGTTGTGTGGTGCTGAACAAACCCCAGTTTTCTCAATTATATAATGAGATAATAACAGCAGTCACCTCCCAAGGTTGCTGTGGGGATAAAATGAGGTAATATTTATCAAGTACTTTGTAAAGTTTAAGGTGTTATGGAAATGCTAGCTAATATCATCACATCTCTATTATTATACCAAGGCTGGCTAACACAGGAAGTGACGATCCCACCATAACAGAAGTCTAAGCAAAAAAAAAGAAAAAAGCATCCATGAATAGTAAAGAATAAGTGGGAAAAAAGAGAGATGACATGTGGGAAGGAGAGGGAGACATTTTATACGACTATTGTTCACACACCTTCAATATATGAAACACAGATATATAAAACCTGACCCAAAAGTAAAAAGAAAAAGCATTTTTTCCTTTTCATTCCATTCCATCATCATGAGAGTCTTTACATTTTAATTGGATTCTCATTTGCTATATATAGTTCCATCTTTCCTACTCTTGCAGATCTGCTGTGATAAACACACCATCTCTTTGCTCCCTGCCCTTTTCTCCAAATCATTCTTCCTCTGTCTTTTGTAGATCATCTTTCCTATTTTCTACTCACTCATCCCATCACTTTCCACCTTTTTTCTTTCCTTCTGCCTCTGTGTTGCAGGTACATGCATGATGCATTTCCTTAAAGGTAAATAGTTCCTCCTGAAAAAAAAGAAGAGGCCGGCAGCTGCAGCCCTATTTGAATGCTCCTCTTCCCACAGGCAGCAGAGAGAAGAGTTATTAGAATGATTTCTGATTGGACAGTGTTCTGGTCTGGTGGACAGAATCTGGAGAAATAGGAGGCACTCCCACAGGCATACATAAATAAAAAAAAAAAGTTGTCTCCAGGGAACTTTTCTTTGCTCTCCAGGTAAACAAAACTAGAATTGCTCAAACAAAAGATAAGGCAATTGCCCTGTCTGTGTCCAGGCTTCACAGGAGTTCTCCATCAAGATGCTGAGACATGAGAAATGTGAGAATTGAAACTCATGAGTTTAGAGCAAGAAGAGAATTTACAGGCTGTGAAGGCCAACCACTTTCTTTTATAGCTGAGAAGTGAAATGACCTACCCAAAGTCACATAAGTAGTGAGTAGAAGGGCAGGAATTTGAATCTGGGGCCTCGCACTCCAAATCCAGCTCTTATTCTTCTGAACCCTGCTGCCTTTCTTAGGCTAAAATCAAAACAGTCTTGGATAAGAGCTGAAGGGAGACTTCCTTTCAAGTAGACTGAGTCAAAGCAGAACAGTCCAGATCCCTCCTGTGTGCTTCATAGAACAGAAAACAACCAAAAACTGGTTAAGAAATGAAGAGGAATGATGACAGTGTGTGTGTGCCTTCATCTAACAGACAGGCAGGAGACAGTAAGAAGACTGTCATCACTAAGGAGTGCAGCCCAGGGAGAATACAAATGAAACCCCAGCTAACCACAGCTTGGTGGCTCAGTGGACAGAACACTGGACTGGGAGTCAGGAAGACTTTATCTTCTTGAGTTCAAACCCAGTCACAGACACTTATTAGCTGTGTGACCCTAGACAAGTCACTTAATCTGATTTTTTGCCTCCTTTTCCTCATCTGTAAAAAGAGCTGGAAAAGGAAATGGCAAACCACTCTGGTGTATTTGCCAAGAAAACCCCAAATGGGGTCACGAAGAGTCAGACATGATGGATCAACAACAACAACAAAAAGTATTTCTCATACTTGGACCTGAATTGGACAAAATCTTTGAAATTCAAAAACAGCAATCAAGAGAAACCTAGAAAAGTAAATACAACTGGAAGAAACTTTTTATATGGAGGAAATGTTCACATTATAATAGAGGAAAAAGAAATAAGTATTCCCTCAGAAGCCAAATGTCTTCAAGGGTCATAGAAGGGATTAAATATATCAAAGAGAGGGCCTAGGGGTGGTTTTGTTCCACTCTGATGACCTTAAGTGAAGAAACAAAAGAGAGGTTAAAAAAAAAGAAAAGGAAAACACTGGGGGAGAAAAGGGAAGAAGAGAATGGAACTTAATATTTCACATAATCAGAATGCTTAAGAAAAAGACAAATTTGAAGGAATGGACAGGGGAAGTGAGCTCATGCATGAACCTCGCTGTCTACTGGAGCTGGACAAAGAAGAGTTGGTGTAGAAAAACATCAAACTCAACAAGGAAACAGGCACATCCCAAGTGAGCTTCCAGGTCATATAGAGCTCTCCCAAAAGGTATAGGAAAGCTCTGGTTGACTTGCGGTCACCCCCTCAACATCAAGTGAGAATGTCATTTTCCTGAGTAATAACTCCTTCCATGGGTATAGAGAATTTCCTTTATGCAGCAATGCAAGTGAAGGTTAAGAAAAACAAACCTCTCTAGGGCTCCCTGACACATATAGTTCACCCCAATTCTCTAATGGAAGCGTGTAAAAGGATTAGGCTTTTACAGACCTCAAATGGAGATCTGAATTTGTAGGATAAGTAGGCTAGATCAAAAAGAAATCAAGCCAACCCAGATGAGCCATGAACACAATTAGGACTCCCCCACTAATCACACTCTAGAGGTTGATTAGAATAAAGCTGTCAAATTCCAGAGAAACTCCCAAACTGTGGACCTATGGCCTGGGTGGCTCTCCTCCCAGAAAGATCCCAAACTCTGAACTCCCAAAGGATTTGGGGGCAGTCTCATCTCAAAGATGAGAATCAGGTTTTTCTCACATTCTCTAGCTTTTTCTCTACTTATACTTACACTCTATCTCAGTGTAGAACTCCAGAGAAAATGTTATTATTTCCCCAAAAGGCATTAACAGGGCCCATTCTGGAAAAGGTGCTCACTGTACAAAATAAATTTCAGGTTTTCTTATTGTTGGTTAGCACGAGTGGCAAAGAAACGATCTACACTCTGTTGTATCTCAACCTTAGAGACTCCACTGAGTGCACAATCATTTTCAAACAGAAAGTCACACACCAACTCTCCCTCTACTTTGATCTTAGCTTGTAGCCTTTTCAAGTTAAGTGGTTTACCATCCGTGCAACAGTCAATCTTGAAAATGTGTTCGTCTTCCTTGAAGGTATCTGACAACACTGTGGAAAACATCGTGCTACAAAGCATAGGAGAAAGCACATAGCTCTGCTTCATTCCATTAGTTATTGGGAAAGCATGTAATCATCATCCTTCATCAGAATCAGTGTGAGCATGCCATCATGAAACTGGCTTACAATACTAATGAACTTCTTCAGACAGCCCTGACCAGGTCAATAAACGTGTACAGACCTCTGATCTGCTCCTGGCATTTCTCCTGGAGTTGTCAGGTAGCAAATACCATACCAACCATTCCTCAGTCCTTTCTGAAGCCACACTGACCTTTGGGCAGATGATTAGCTTTCAGGTGAAGGATCAGCCAATTAATGAGGACTTTGGCAAGAATCTTTCCAGCAATGACTAAGAAAGAGATGCCTCCTGCGACTATCAAAGGACAGCCTGTTTCCTTTTCCTAGGACAATGGAGGCATCCTTGAGCTCTAGGAGGATAACTTCCTTTTGCCATATAATCTGGAAGATTTCAGTCAGCTTCAGTATAAGAAGTGGACCCCCTGCCTTGTAGATCTCTGCTGGGATGGAATAAGCACCAGGTACTTTGTCACTCAACAGGAGACTAATGGCATTCAATATCTCTTCTTTAGTTGGAAGTTCATCGAAAGAGAGGTTGACTACAACCTGAGCCATATAGCATTGTCTTCAGCATTGGTTGATGATGATCTGATGATGATAATTGAAAAAACTTCCACTTGAATTGTTTTAAGAAGATTACCTGGCAGGATATGGTATCAGAAACTGAGGTCCTCTCTGGGGCTGAACTGTGAAGTATTCAAACTCTACTGCAGAGAACCCTACTCTGATGGGCTGGCTATGTTGTTTGAATGCCAAATGCACACTTATGCAAAAGAATTTATGGAGAACTCCCACAAAGCAAGCACTCACACAGTGGTCAGAAGAAGCTGTACAAGGATACTCTCAAGGTCTCTCTGAAGAATTTTAGTATCACTTGTGAGAAATGGGAGATGCCGGCACAGGTCTACTCAGAATGGTGTGCCTGAGTCAAAGCAGAATTGTAGAAGCTCCAAGGAAATATGAGCTGCACAGATCCAGAGACATCTCTATCCCAAATGTGCTAATGAACTACTTTGCTTGACCTGTGATAGAACCTTCCAAACTCATGTTGGACTGATCAGCCATAGCCAAACACTCTGTACCTTGATCCCAAGACCATGACGTCATTAGCCCTCTTCAAAAATGAACCAATCAGATATCAAGTATAGGACATCTATTTACAGGGGTGTGCTGGATAAATGTTTAGCAATCTGTTCTCCAGAGGGGGAAAAATGTACCCAGGCACTCTTTTAAGACTGTGCGTTGTTAACATTTTTCCCCCTCACTTTCTTAAGTCTAGGCAATCAACAAAACAATAAATCAAGCCCTAATACATGATGCATTAGCTGATTTCAGAGGTGTCAGTGCTTACATTGAAAATTTAAGAATCAGCTCCCTTGAGCCAGTAGGAGAGGGCTCTTGCACACCAGTGCCTATTAATTTTGTCTACCACAAAAGTAATGCTTAAAAAAACCCCAAAAGATTCATTAATAGCACATTAACTAATAATGAAAATATAAAACAATAACCTATCACCATAATTATAGTCTCCCCTAAAGGTGAAGGTACCTTGTGGGAACACTGTGCTGACATATTACTTTCACTTCAAACCTATATTGCCAACTCAAAAGCACTTCAAGCCTGGGGTAGCTAGATGGTACAGTGGAGAGAACAGGCATCAGGAGGACCCAAGTTCAAATCTCACCTCAGACACTTGACACCCACTAGCTGTGTGACCTTGGGCAAGTCACTTAACCCCAATTGCCTCATCCTGGATCATTTCCAGTCATCCTGATGAACATCTGGTCACTGGATTCAGATGGCTCTGGAGGAGAAGTGAGGCTGGTGACCTGCACAACCGTCCCTCACTCAAAACAAAGTCAAGTGCAAGTGATGTCATTATTTCTCTGATGGCATAGTCTTCTTTGGCAAGGAAGGACAAACACACACTTCAAGCCCATATCGTCAACTCAAAAGTTCCCAATGATTTACGATGATCTTGTCAGAAGTCACTTAACTTCTATTTGCTTCAATCCACTGGAGAAGGAAATGACAAACCACTTTAGTTATCTTTGCCAAGGAAACCCTATGGACAGCATTGACATGCTATGGTCTACAGGGTCACAAAGAGTCTGACCCTACTGCCCAACAACCCAGGCACAGTTGTATTTGTTCTGTATAGATGTATTTTGAACATGTATATTCATAAATGTATATATTCACACCCATACATGTATATACACGTGTATGTAGACACATGCTTGGTTTCCCTCAGTAGAATGGAAATTCCTGAGGGCAGGAGTTCTGTTTCTGTCTCCATGTCCCTAGTGCCTTATAAATGTTATTGATTGCTACAGAAGGGCTGTTGAAACACACTTTGCAGGATAGGGTAGAGTCCTATAGCATTCCTCTCTGTCACAGGTGTTTGATTTCCCAATTAAAACAAATTAAAATGCAGGTAGGTGAGGGAGCAAAGGTTCCTATTCCACTGGAGGCTTCCATCTCTGTCTTTTCAGATGATTCACACAGAGTTGGGTGTATGCATACATAATAAATCCAACACAACGTGCAAAGTAATGCAAGGCTCAGAGTCCAACTCTTCTCAGGGAGGCCAGGCATTTCTCCAACCAGGTCCCAGGATTCCCTAGGCAGCTTCTCACTCAGCAATTAAGGCAGCTTGTAGGGCTACACCTGTGCCTGAAGCAGCCCTCAGGCTTTTGTTACAAGAGAGAAAAGCTGCTGAGCAGGTAAGAAAGTGCAGCTGGATTAAAGATAATTGAGAGAGCTCCACAATTTTGCTTGTCTTGCCTTCCCCTCCAGGGAATCCAAACCTCACTCCCAGCATGCCTCAACGGAGAAGGGAAGGTGTCCATTCTACTAGAAGGGGTGGACTTGTCACGGGGTGTAGACTGCCTAGAAGATTTGAATGGGGAATGACTTTTCTTGGACATCTAGGTGGAGTGGATGGCAGCTGGGTGGTGCCATAGGTAGAGTGCCAAACCTGGAGTCAGAAAGACTCATCTTCCTAAGTTCAAATCTGGCCTCAGACACTTAATATCTGTGTGATTCTGAGAAAGTCACTTCACCCTATTTGCCTCAGTTTCCTCACCCATAAAACAAGCTGGAGAAGGAAATGGCAAGCTATTCTAGTGTCTTAGCCAAGAAAACCCAAATGGGGTCACAAAGAGTAGAACACAACTGAAAAATGACTGGGAAAAAACCCCAAAAAAACTAGGAGCAGTGAATATAGACCTAAACCTGGAATCAGGAAGACATATCTTCTTGAGTTCAAATCTGGCCTCAGACACTAACTATGTCACTCTAGGCAAGTCACTAAATCCTGTTTGTCCCAATTTCCTCTTTGTAAAATGAGCTGGAAAAGGAAATGACAAACTACTCCAGGATCAAAAAGAGTCAGACACTACCGACAACAGCTGAACAATAACATTGACATTTACAGAAATAAGGGAGAATTTCACTGACTGAAATCCAGCTGTAAATCCTAGTTAGTTGCTAAGACTAGCCTAGTAATTAAAGTACTTCATTCTTGAACCATTTCAGCAGGACACCTCAACCTCAATTTCTCCCCTCACACACGGGAGTGACAGTCATCTTCACTGGAATGCTTTGATAACGAATTGAATAGAGACAGCACCTCCAGTGAATGAATTAATTTAATTGGCTGGTGTTTGAAGGGTATTTTCAGTTCCTAGGATCAAGGGGGAAAGTCCCACAAAAGTAGAACTAGCTCTTCAAATGTCAACCTTCAGATCCATTACATTCACTGCCTCTGAGAAAATTCACCTGAAAAGACTCATCTCCTTCCAACTCAAAACTGAAATGGGTACTTCCCTCCTTCAGCAAAACTCCTTTCATTTTTGTGCATACATACCTGAGATCTCTCAGGAATCCTGTCTTCCAGTGACTTGTTCATCTGTGAAACTGAGAATGTCTTCTTTTTACATTAAAAAAAAAATTTTAATTAATGGAATAAAACAAATATTTCCATAACATAGTATATTTTTAAAAGGATGATTGCATATAAAACTGCAAATTTGTTATGTACAACTCGCTATTCCTTTTAAATATATAATAAAATTATCATGCAGAGTTGAGAGGAACTTGGTCAGTTCAGTCAGAACTGAGGAAGAAAGAAAGGCATACAGCTAGACCTGAGAGTGTTTGTTTGTAGGAAGGCCTGATAATGTGTACAGACTTCTTGTTTACTATGATGGATTTCTTTGTTACTATGATGGATTTGGTTTTCTGGTGTCTGCATAAATGTTTTGGTTCTGTCTTCCATGTGGAGAGTCTGTTGTATTTTGCAATTCAGAACTACACCAGGATATTCATGGCAGCTGTAGGGGCTGTGAATATCACATTGGCATTACATATACATATTTCTATTTATCAGTTCTTTCTCTGGATACGGAGAGCATCTTCTTTCATACGTCCTTTGTAGTTAATTTGGGTATTTATAATAGACAAAATGATTTAGTCACTCAAAGTTGTTCTTAAAATGGTATTGCTTGGGATGGAGCCAAGAGAGCAGACTAGAAAGATGCACATACACTAGGCTCTTACCCCACAGCCCATAAAATACCTGTAAAGAAGAACTCTCAACAAATTCTAGAGCAAGAGACGCCACAGAACAATGGAGTGGAGGAGATTTCTAGCCTGGAGGGACCAGAAAGTCTGACAGGAAAGGTCTGTTGCACCGGACATGGAGCAGAGCCCAGCCCAGCCTTGGCCATGGGGCACCGAGAGGAGCAGATCCGAGCAGGCTTCAGGGACAGAATCTCCAGTGGCAGTGCAGATCCCTCAACCCACAAGTGCCAAAGGTCAGTGAGAGGGTCTTTTCGGCTGGCTGAAAAGGGAGCAGGGTGTTCCCATAACTCAGGCCTCCTCAGGTGGCAGCAGAGGAGGCAACAGCAGAAGGGGGCTCCCAAAGCAGGCAGTAGCCTGCATCCATTGTTAAAGGTCTCATCATAAACCCCCTCTGGGAACTGAGCCCTGTGTGGCAGCCCTGCCCCCACCTACAGCCCATGAGGGTTTGGAGCAGCTCATCTGAATCTCAGCCCCTAGTGCTGGCTTGGTGGAACTGGAGGTGAGGTGGTTGTGGAGAGGAAACTCAGAAGTCAAGTAACTGGCTGGGAAAATGTTAAAAAAAGGGGAAAAAAAATAAGAGCATAGAAGGTTACTTTCTTGGGGAACAGGTGTCTCCCCCCATCCTTTTCAATGAGGAAGAACAAGGCATACTGTCAGAGGAAGTCAATGCCTCTGCCTCCAGGGCCTCCAAAGGGAACTTAAATTGAGCTCAGGCAATAGAAGAGTTTAAAAAACAAGTTAGCAGCTTAGTAAGGAGAACAAAAAAAATGCTGAGGAAAATAACAGCTTTAAAAAGAGGCTAACTCAATTGGAAAAAGAGGTCCGAAAAGCCAATGAGGAGAAGGAGGCTTTAAAAAGCAGAATTAGTCAAATGGAGGAGAAGGTTCAAAAGCTCACTGAACAAAATAATTAATTGAAAGAGAGAAATGAGTTCAGGGAAATGAATGACTATGAGATAAACCAAGCAGTTAGAAAACAAAACCAAAAGTTTGAAAAAATAGAAGATAATGTGAAACATATCACTGGAAAAACAACTGACCTGGAAAATAGATCCAGGAGAAACAATTTAAAAATTATGGGACTACCTGAAAGCCATCATCAAAAAAAGAGCCTAGACATTATCTTCCATGAAATTATCAAGGAAAACTGCCCTGATATTTTAGTACCAGAGGGCAAAATAAATATTGAAAGAATCCATCAATCACCTCCTGAAAGAGACCCAAACAGAGAAACTTCTAGGAATAT
>JAQQSK010014178.1:0-11218 GCA_028658325.1 Potorous gilbertii | reverse complement strand
CAAATGGGGAGAAAATTTTGGAACCCAAAATCTTGTGAAAATGAATGTAAAAAGTTAAATAAATGTATTTAAAAAATGAAAAAAAAAAAAAGAAAATAGATAAAAGAGTTGAACTAGAACAAGTATATTAAGAGGAGGTCCATTGTAGAAACAACAGAATTTTTAGGATTTTGAGACATTGATGCTAAAAATATCTGAAAGAGAACAGGATGGCAAATGCTTGATCTCATCATTACAGTTTAAAAAAATAATTTAAAATATCAATTACTGTACCTCTTTTCTTACCCTCCACAAGACATGAAAATAATCTAGACAAATGTTGAAGATATTCTTGATGAAGATAAAAGTGTTGAACAGCAGATTTCACCTTAGAATCACACAACTGAATAAAGCTTCGAAGAGTAAAAGGACCTACAGTAATTTTTTGTTCATTGGCTATTAAAAATCATTAGATTTGGTAGAGAAAAAGGCTACTCCCACAAGATGCCTCTCCCATGAATATGTTATCATATAAGATTCCTTTAAAAATGTAACAATAGACAAACTTTTTACCATGATTCTCTGATTATCAATATCCAGAGAGATAAAAGAAAGGGAGATGTGTGCTTGCCAAGGGGTTTTCCATTGTCACAGAGCATGCCTATCATAGAACCTAAATCAAAGAAAAATATCTTATACTGAGGTGTTCCAAATGCTCCTTTAGGAAGATAATCTCATGCTTGTTATATCAAGTCCCAAAACATTAGTTTCCTAAATGGATCCATCATTTCTCAAAAAAAAAAAAAGCTATCCACACAGAGGGAAAAAAAAACACATTTAAAAGAATGTCTATTATCCAGAGTTTGATAAGCAGTTGGATGAATTGCCCACAGTACTAATCTATCACTATGTATATCTTAAATTCAATGTGTGAATGGATAATTAGACCCAGAATTAAGTAGGAGGTGAGCAATTTGGATTACATTTGGGAAACTGCCCAGTGCTTTTATTGACCCTAAGTTCCTTCCTGAACCAAAGTCTAGATTTGTGATACCAATGTTCTTCCAGTATTTCTGTACAACTATGTTTCATATAATATCAAAGTTTTATGAATAACTGCAATGGCAAGCAACCAGATGGGCAATGGAAAGGTATGTGTTTGGCATAAGCAGGCTATAGCTTGTTGCCAATAAAAAAGGGCATGGGAAAAGAATATTATTAGACAAATGCATGAGTGCAAAAGCACATAGGTTGGTCATGTAGCAAAAGCATAAAATAATAAACGGGCAACTCATATTCTTCATTCATAGCCACTCAGTGTCAAGAGGAAGAGAGGAAGGTCCTTTAATTTTTGGGCAGAGCCCCTGAGAAGAATTTATCTAAGGATATGTTCAAGAATCACAAAATGAGAAGGTGGTAATATGATTTGTACCTTTGAAAGGAGTACCCACATTGATGATATCACAAATTCATCTTTCAGTTTCTTAGATTCAGACTATTGTGTGATCCTGTTAAGCGCTTTGTGGATATTGACTCTAACATACAATGCATTAGCTATCTCTCCCCAGCTGCCTGTCAATTATAAATTCAATCAAATACCTTCATCCAAATGATTAATAAAAATATTGAGTAGAAGAAGCCAAGAACGAATCCCTGGAGCAGTCACTAAGGACCACCCTCCATATTGCCAAAAAAAATTTTTTAATTGTCTCTTATTCATTTTGATCCTGTAGCCTCAGGCAAGCCAGTGAATGGAAGAGTTGGAAGAGACCTCAGTTGTCATTTAATTTTACACAAAGTAAATAGAAATCCCCTCTAAAAAATCACAACAAATAATCATTGTGCATTTGGTTGAAGATTTCCATTGACTGGAATCATGACTTCACTTTCTAAGAAATCATAAACTTCCTTTTCATTTTGCATTTTCAAATTTTGTCAGGAATCCAAATTAAGCTCAGCAGACTATAATTTTAAAAATGACTGTGAAGTGTTAGTGATCACCCTCCTGAATGAGAAGGAAATGGAAGGGTTGAAGAGAATCTTTTAGAGAAACCAAATTATTTCATGTTTATACAGCTCTAGTTTTTGCAAGTTTTTTTTTTTCTCCTGCTGTGAGACAAAATCTGCAACTTTAACTCCACTGTTCCTATTTCTATGCTTAGTGGTCAAGAAAGACAAGTTTAATCCTTCTTCCACATAAAAGCCCTTCTCGTTAAAATTTATTTTCTTAAAATGAAATGTTCCCAATTCTTTCAACCAATCCTCAAGGTTCCAACTTTTCTTACAATCTTATTGTCTTTCTTTTTTATGTCTCTTTGTATCCCAAGTACTTAGTATTGTGTCAGGTACTTAGTAAGCATTTACTAAATACTTATACATTTGATATGACTTAATATATTAGATTTCCTTCACTGAATGCCCTCCAGCTTGTCCATATTCTTCCTAAAATGCAATGCTCAAAAAAGAATAATTATTTCATTTATTCAATCCCTGACCTGCCAGTTTTGTTACCCTGAAAAAAAAAGAAAGTGAGATAAATATTTCATATCTTGTTCCTAATGAACCCATGCTGGCTCTCAGTGATCATTTCCCTTTCAAAGAGCTCATAAATCATAAATCATCCCTTTAGTAACACATTAAGCATTTGCAAGGAATCAAAATTAAGCTCACCAACACAAAATTTAGAGAATTTACTCTTTTCCCTCCCTTTAACAATTGGAACAACATTTTGGCCTTTCTGGAATCCTGTTACGTCATTTCCATTCACCACAATTTGGCAATCATTCAGCATCCTGAGATATAGTATCCCTGAGCTTTGTGACGTGACCTCATTGAGAGTCTGTTAGGTGCTCTCTTACACTATTCTCACTTTTCTTAAATTTCAATTATGTTTAGACAATTCTGTTTTATCTTTCCCAGTCTGAAGATCATTCTTCTTGGTAGAGAAAATGAGCCAAAATGGAATCGAATGGTTTTCTCTTTCCCCATATTTCATTATCTACTTCCCATCTAGGCTTAGCAGTGGTCTTATCATTCCTTTGATCTTCCAGTGACCTAAATATAACTTTTAAATAGGCCTTTTGGTCATGCTTAGAATTCACACAAGCCTCAACTCCTTTGGAGGCTTTTGTGTTTCTGACACAGTTCTTTAATGACTATGTTACTCTTTAGGACTCATCCTGGGTTACCTCCTCTTGCTTCTAGCATCGCTCTCTTTAAGCAGTCTAATTTCATCAGGATGTTTTCCACATAGCCACATTGGTTCCTTTGCATGGCTTATCCTTTTCATTTGCATTGTAATTATTTGTATTTTCAGAATTTCATTTTTAAAAGTATTCTATTCCTTTACTTCCCTCAACCTCAGCTTACTCATCTGTAAAATGGATATTCTACGACTTGTATGACAAACCTTGCAATGCTATAATGGAGAAAAGGACATTGTAAATAATGAAGCCCTAAAGAAATACCAGTAAAATTATCATGATATTACTTTATCAGTATAATAAACAGCTCTGGCTTTCACTGCTGCCTTACTGAAGAAGGGTAAGGATATGAGACAGGGGTTCTAACTCTTTCCAGGTTTGCCAAGTTGGGTAAATCATTAAAGTGTTAAATTTCCTGGTGCCCAAGAAAACCTAAGAGTGAATTCAGAGGCACTATCAAATTGGTCTACATAGAAACCTTGCAAAGCATTCAGGTATAGGAATTAAACTGTTCCCATTTCATGCTTAGGTATGCTAAATTTGAAAACTCTCATAAAGGTGAGAAGTAGCCATGTTTTCACCAAGCAGATATAACTTGGAATGATTAATGTTATGTAGTAGTGAGTTCTCTATCACTAGAAATGTTCAAGGTGATTTTACCTGGCATCAGTCAAGTATCCTTGAGGAGGAATTCCTGCATCAGATTGGACTTGTTTATCTTTAAATCCTTTTCAGTTTTTTGACTGGATGTACCTTCTACCCTAAAATTCTACAATCCCATATTGTTTTCCATGGGAAGGATTCTCCCTTGTGGACATTTTAGCTTCCTGCCTGAGCCCAGTGGTGGGGAGGCATGACTGAGTTGTCTCCTGAATGAGAAGAAATTGGCAGGGTGGATGAGAATCTTTTGGACACTGTCATGGCTTACCCAGCCCATCACTCATCTCTGTCTCTTCCTTAAGACAAGACAGAGAAATCATTTGTCTATTCATATGATGTTAATTACTTTTAAGGCCAAAAAAAGGCTTGGACATGTGCTGTTTGTCCATCAGAGAGGCCCACTTAGTGACTCAACAATTACCACAATTCACGTTTCTAGAAGCCCTTTCAGGCTCACAAAGCTTTTTTTTTTTTTTTGGCAACACTCCTTCAAGGGAGGGAATGCAAATATAGCTATTTCCAGGGAAGTAAGGCTCAGAAAAATAAAGGAATTTCCCCAAACCCACACAACTAGTAAGTACCAAAACTGAAATTTGAAACTATGCCTTCTGATTTCAAGTATAATGGCTTTTCTATCCCTCTTAGAAGTAAACTCACTCTGACAGAGGTGCTAGGAGCAGGTAGAAACCATGTCACAGAAATCTCTCTGACCCCTGAGGACCCCAGAAGTCCCCTACCTCAAAGTTCCATGGTGTGTGTATATATAGTATGGATGTGTATGTGTGTGTGTATATATATATATGTAGAAGGTATATATATATATATATATATATATATATATATATATATATGTATATAATATGATGATGATGATGGTGATGATAAAAAATTAAATGTAAGCACTGCTTTTTTCCAGAACCAGATGTTGGAGTGAAAAGACGTGAGTTGAAGCCCTGTCTCCCCCACTGGATGACAAATCACTTTTCCCTCTCTGAGCTTCAACTGCCTTGTCTGTGAAATAGAGATAATCCCTGCTATCCTGTCCACCTCTAAGGGCCCTGCTCCAATGAAAGAAGGCTTGGAAGTTCTATAGCAATATCAACTCTTATTGGAATGGTTCTTCCAAGGTCTAGTGAGCTAAGAGTGTTTCTTTGGAATGAACTGAATGTAAAGCAGGAGGGAAAGCTGCTGTAAAGTGAGTCCTTCTAGATCCCGCCCCTTCTCCCCCCTCCAGCCCTTAGGCAGAGTGATTGTCTCAGAAAAACTGGCATATCGGCCAGATAACATTTCCAATTTATCGCTTCCATGAAAGTGGCTCCAGGACAAGTACAAATACAGTCTGTGTTCAATCTATTCAATTAGAACAGAACAAGGCATTTATTTCCACATGTACAAATCAGGGAGGCCTATTGTTGCCCAATTCCATTCATTCAGCATTTATGCAGCTCTAATTAAATCACCAGCAGGGGCTTCTGGTGAGGAGAATGCCCTTCAGAAAATATGCTCGCTAAATACTCTTTAGCAACGAGGGGAGAAAATATAAATAAATGATGTTGCCTGGTTCACTGAGTCCCCTGCATTTCCATCTTTCAATGCTGGAGCTGAAGCTCTTTGCTTGTAAACATTCAATTCAGCCAAAGCCACCCATGTGTTAATGAGGACTGGTGGAGAGCAGTATTATGCTAAGTGATTCATAAACATCACACTTTCTGGGTGGTACATTTTAATCAGACACCCTGCAGCAGGGAGCTCACAGACCGGTGGGGTACCATTCTTTCTTTTTTTCTTTCTTTTTATTATTCAAGAAATCCATTGCAGTGAAGAAAACCAGTGGAACACAATAAAAATAGTAACAACCTTTACTATTAGAATTATTAATTAGTAGTAGCAGCAGGAGGAGGAGGAGGAGGAGGAGCAGGAGGAGGAGGAGGGACTAGGTCTGTGATTTTTTTGGTATGGTGAACTCTCTAGTGAGGATACTACCTCTACAATGCAGGACAGCATCTTCTCTACAATTTGTAGTCCTAGAGATCAGCCATGAGCACTGAAAGGTGAAGTCACAAAGCCAGAGTCTCGTAACTAGTAGGTGTCAGAGGCAGGTTTTTGTGACACTGAGGTTGAATCTTTATCCACACCACCTCTTAGTAATTGCTTTTATAATGATAAATTCCAGCCATTTAAAATAGTCCAAATAAGTTGCCTCTGTCAATTTATTTTATTTCATTGAAACATTTAAGGAAGCACCTACTATGTGCAATAGGTGTGAAGCATACAGTAATAAAAATGGAATCATTTCTACCATTGTGAAGCTTACATTTAACTAGAAACATGCAAACTGCAGCAAGTTAGTAAAAGCAAAGTAATCTGAGGAAAGAAAGAGAGTTTTGAAGAGGAGGTATCCCCTTAGCTGAGCCAGAGGTTTTAGAATAAGCCCCAGGAGGACATTTTAAATATGGAGCACAATTTGGGAGAATACATGGAGGTAGTAGAGCTTAAAGAATGACTAGTTGCCCTATTTGATTGGAATGTAAAGCCAGTGAAGGAAAATAGTATGAAAAAATATATAGATTCCTAGTGTCACCAAGTCTCAAAGCTAGACATGTCAAGGGGCCACTAGTCCAACCTGTAATTAAATTAAAATCCCTTCCCCAGCTTGCCCAACAAGTGACTTTCCAACCTTTCTTGAAAAGCTTCCAAGGAGGAGGAAGCCAGTACTTATCCAGGCTACCACTGCACATTAGCCCCTCATTGTTAACAATTTCCTAACTTCAAACCTAAAGCTGCCCCTTTGTAGCTTCTACTAACTGCTCTTGTGCCAAACAGAACAGGAGTGACACTTTCATGCAACAGCCTTTCAAATCCAAGTTGCCTCTAGGTCTTTCTCCCTCACTCCCAGTTCCTCCATTTGATATTCATATAGCATGAATTGGAAACCATTTGACATACTGTTCTCCTGCTACTGGATGATCCCCATTTTGTCAACTTCCCTCCTAAAATGGAGAGCCTAGAATTTAACACAGTGCCACAAATGTGATCTGTCTGGTTTCACGTTCTCTCCTTTCTACGCTCTCTATTCTTGCCAAATTGGCCTGCTAATTATATTATATTTTATATTTATAATTATTTATATCTATATTATTTATTTATTTACATTTATATTCATATTATATTCCATTTAAGCTTGAAATTCTGAAGGCCCATGTAGGATCATGTAAGCTTCTGTCATTTAACACTGAAACCTGCATCCTCTACTCCCCGTGCCCTGCATCCCTCCAGCCCGTGTTTTCTAACTCTTCTTTTAAAGACTAATTAAATCAACACTAGGATTGTCTCTCTGTTGTTCCCTTTTTGATCCCTTGTGACTCCTTTTCTAATATTTTATTTTTTCCAATTATATATATACATATACATGTTAACATTTGATTTTTTAAATTTTGAGCTTCAAATTCTCTTTCCCTTTCCTTTTTATCCCTTGTTGAGAAAATAAGCAATTTGATATAGGATTATATATGTTGTAAAATAAAACAGAAAAAATCCAGAAAAATTTAAAAAAATTTAATTATGCTTCAATCTACATTTAGACCGCCAGTTAAAATATTATCATGGGTTCTTTTTATCTCAGATCACTGTCTTGCTAAAAATAGCTAAGTCATTCGGTTGATTATTGTACAATGTTACTGCTGTGTACAGTGGTCTCCTGGTTCTGCTCACTTCACTTTGCATCAGCTTATGTTTTAAGTCTGTCCTGAGTTTTCTGAAAGCATCCTGCTCATCATTTCTTCTAGCACAATAGCATTCTATCACAATCATATAAAACAATTTGTTCAATTTCCCAATTGATGGACATTTCCTCAATTTTCAATTCTTTGCCATCACAAAAAGAAGTACTTTAAATATTTTTGTATGTATAGGTCCTTTTTTAAATCTCTTTGTCTACAGACATAACAGTGGTATTGCTAGATCAAAACGTAGGCACAGTTTCATACCCTTTGGGCTCTCCAGAATGATTAGATCAGTTCATAACTCCACTAATAGTACATAATGTCACCATTTTCTCACATCCTTTTCAACATGTCATTTTACTTTTCTGTAATATTAGTCAATCTGAAGTTGTACCTAAGAAATGTTTTAGTATGCATTTTTCCAATCACTGATTTTTTCACATGGCTATAAATAGATTTGATTTCTCCTTCTGAAAACTGCTTTTTCATATTCTTTGTCCATTTATTGATTGTGGAATGACTCATTCTTTTAAATTTGACTCAGTTCTCTATATATTTGAGAAATGAGGCCTTTATCAGAGAAACTTATTATAAAATATTTTCCCCAGTTTTCTACTTTCCTTCTAATCTTGACTGAATTCGTTTTGTTTGTGCAAACCTTTTTAATGTAATCAAAATTTATAACTTGTAATGTTCCCTATCTCTTAATTGGTCATAAAGCCTTCCCTTATTTATAGATCTGACAGATAAAAATTTCCATGCCCTTCCCTACCTAATTTGCTTATGGTATCACCCTTTATGTCTAAATCATGTATTCCTTTTGACCTTATGTTAGCATATAGTGTGAGATGCTGGTCTATATCTAGTTTCTGCCAACTGCTTTCCAGTTTTCCCAGAAGTTTTTGTTAAATGTTAAGTTGTTGTCCCAAAAGCTTGAGTCTTTGGATTTATCAAACAATAGAACATTATAATCATTTATTATTATATGTAGGGCAGAACTTCTTAATCTATTTCCACTTGTGACCCCTTCAGCATTTCTGAAACCATGGGTCATGACCCGATATGGCAGAGAGTTTCTCATCTAGCCCACTGATTCATACTATTTTTTAACCAGTATCAGATTATTTTGATGATTACAGCTTTGTAATATAGCTTGAGTACTGGCAGGCTGCCTTCTTTCACATATTTTGCATTGATTTCCTTGATATTCCTGACCTTGTCTTCTTCCAGATGAATGTCATTATTTTTTCTAACTCTAAAAAATATTTTTGGTAGTTTGATTTTTATGGCACTGAATAAGTAAATTAGTTTAGTTAGAATTTTTATTTTTGTTATATTGGCTCAGCTTATCCAGGAGCAATTAATATTTTTCATTTTTTTTTAGATTTGACTTTATTCATATAAAAAGTGTGTTTTTAAAATTGTGTTCATATGGTTCATGAGTTTATCTTGGCAAGTAGATCCCCAAGTATTTTATGTTGTCTACAGTTATTTTAGATGGAATTTCTCTATCTCTTTTTGCTGAATTTTGTTGGTAATATTTAAAAATGTTTATGATTTATGTGCATTTATTTTATATCTGGCAACTTTGTTAAAGTCATTAATTACTTCAGCTAGTTTTTAGTTGATTCTCTAGGATAATTTTGTTTCCTTATTATCTTTTCTAAGTCCTTCAATTTCATTTTCTTCTCTTATTACTGCAATTAGCATTTCTAGTACAATACTGAATAATAGTGTTGATAATGGATATCCTTGCTTCATCCATGATCTTATTGGTAAGACTTCTAGCTTATTTTCATTACAAATAATATTTACTGATGGTTTTAGATAAATACTGCTTATCATTTTAAGGAAAGCCCTATTTACTCCTATGCTTTCAAGTGGTGTTAGGAATAAGCGTTATATTCTGTCAATTTCTGCATTTTTTAACACTATTATGTGATTTTTCTTGGTTTTGCCTGAGACCAAAAAAACACTTGCTTCGCCTTCATTTCCCTAACTGCATTGTTTCCTTCAGTTATAATATAAAGCATTTGAAGGAAACAATTGTCTTGCTTTTTCAATTTATATCTCTAGCACTTAACACAATGCCTGTCATATCTAAGAGCTTAAGAAACACTTTTTAATTTATCCTTTTATTCATCTTCTGCTTCTGTACATTTGTACCCTAAATGTGGTTCTAATGTGCTGAATGCTTCCCTCTTCACATATACCTCCTAGAGAGCAGCTAGGTGGTGCAGTGGATGGAGCACTAATGCAGGAGTCAGGAGAACCTGAGTTCAAGTCTCACCTCAGACACTGGACACTCACACTCACTAGCTGTGTGACCTTGGGCAAGTCACTTAACCCCAATTGCCTCATCCTGGGTCATCTCCAGTCATCCTGATGAATATCTGGTCGCTGGATTCAGATAGCTCTGGAGGAGAAGTGAGGCTGCTGACCTGCACAGTCCTCCCTCACTCAAAACAAAGTCAAGTGCAAGTCATGTCATCATTTCTCTGATGGCATGGTCTTCTTTGGCAACAAAGGATGAACACACACACACACACACACACACACACACACACACACACACACCCCTCCTAGAATCCCAGCTAACGAAGTGAATAGAATGCTGTACCTGGAGTTAGAAAGACTCAAGTTCAAATTTAGTATTAGGCACTCAGTAACTGAGTGATCTACAAAGTCACTTAACCTTTATCTGTCTCAATTTCTTCAACTGTAAAACAAACATAATAACTATCTTACAGCTTATTATGAGGATCAAATGACTTACTATTTGGATTTTTAATTAATTATTTTTAGTTTTCAACATTCACTTTTATAAGATTTTGAATTCTGAATCTTTCCCTGTCCTTCTACTCTCCCCAAGATGGGATGCAATCTGATATAGGTTTTACATGTACAATCATATTAAACATATTTCTACATTAGTCATGTTGTGAAAGAAGCATCAGAAAAAAAGGAAAAAAAACCATGAGAAAGGGAAAACAGTGTGCCTTGATCTGCATTCAGATTCCATGGTTCTTTCTCTGGATATGGATAGCATTTTAGTATTTTCCATCATGAGTGTTTTAGAATGGTCTTAGATTATTGAATTGATGAGAAGAGCTAAGTCTATTAAAGTTGATCTGAGATACTATTTGTAAATTATTTGGCACAGAGCATGGTATACAGTAAAGACTTAATAAATGCTTGCTTGCTTCTTTCTTCAATGAAGTGTGTCACAATGCATCCTCCCCTCCCATTAGGTGTTCATACTTGTTTCCTCTCAAAATATTGGTATTATTTTTGGCATTTGTTATTATTTTTAACATGCCTCTTCTTTGTATGCATGCTGTATCTTTCCTCCTAATAGAACGTAAACTCCTTGTGAGCAGAAGTTTTTTGCTTTTGTCTTTTAATCCCCAGGCCTAACAAAATGTTCTGAAAATCATAGGTGCTTGATAAATACTTTCTGAATTGAAGTTAATTAAATAACCATCACTCTGGTCTTGGGCACAGTGCAGTATGAGATCCACATTAATTTCTTTGGCAGCTGTATTGCATTGCTGACTCATATTAAGCTTTCTTAGTCCATTAAAAATATCTATCTTTTTCAGACTGTCTAGTCATTCCTCCCCCATATTGTACTTGTGAAGATGCTTTTTTAAG
>JAQQSK010014177.1:0-11218 GCA_028658325.1 Potorous gilbertii | reverse complement strand
AACTGAGAACTTACAGATGCTCATATTATACCCTCCTCTTGACAAAGAACTGAAAAGTCAAGAAAATGCCAACAAAAGGGAAAAGAATAAGACAATAGAAGGTTATTTCCTGGTGAGCAGGTATTTTCTTCCATCATTTCAGATGAGGAAGAACAATGTATACCATCAGAAGAAGAACTAAAATTCAAGGCTTTTGCACTCAAAACCTTCAAAATAAATATACAATGTTCTTAGGCCATGGGAGAGTTCAAAAATAATTTTGAAAATCAAGTAAGAGAAGTGGAGGAAAAATTGGGAAGAGAAATGAGAGTGAAGGAAGAAAATCATGAAAAGCAAGTCAAGAGCTTGCTAAAAGATAACCAAAAAATGCTGAAGAAATTAACACCTTCAGAACAGACTAACTCAAATGTCAGAAGAGGCCCAACAAGTCAATGAAGGTAAGAATGCTTTTCTATTTTTATCTTCCTTGTTACCAGAGAAATGTTCTGTACTCACAGTGTTTTTCTATTGTTTGGTGATTTTCCTACACTGTTATTTGGCTTTTACCTCTTTGTTAATGTAGGGCTTTGCTTCCAGGGTGGAGCACACTGTCCCAAGCTTCAGGGTTTTCCTGAAGCTCTTTTCAGAGATACTGCTCAGGACTTCTATAAGCTTTTAGTTCTTACAAGATGTTTAGGACTCTCTTGACCTGTGCTCTGGTGTATGAGTGACCCACAGGCACTCTTTTCTGTGCTGCAACTGTGAGGATGATCCTCCCTCCACTGTGGCTATCAGTCCTTCTCTGCTGGTGCTCCCCCTTGCCCTGGCACTCCATTTCCAAACCTGGATCTGAGAATGGACAAAGCAACAGAGTCCTGCCACAGTGCTAGCAAGGAGAACCATGTAATCTCCTTCTGACCAATTGTTTGACCATTTGTGGCCTTAGAACTCAAAAAGCCACTGCTTCTGCTGCTGTAATTGATTAGTCAGTCTTGAGGCCTGGCCCCGATTGACTGTGACCAGGGCAGTGCTGGTATGCACTCCACCCTCATCCAGTTAGGTCACTGATCTTTCTTTCTCATCTTCTAAGTTGTCTTTGGTATCTGGGGATTAAGAACTCTGGACATCATTACTGCTGTCAGTGATTCAGTCCCACCAGGGCTTACCTTACTTTTGCTGGGGCCCAGTCTGTGCTGCTGAGGCCTGCTCTGAACTGTGCTCCTCTCTCATCATAGTGCAATAGACTTCTCCTTTTGGCCTTCAAACTTGTCTTGTGTTGGAAACTTATTTCTCTCCATTTTTTTGGTGAATATTGCTAGTCTAGAATTTGTTTAGTCATTTAAAAAAGGCATTTGCAGATGTTTCGGGGAGAACTCAGGTGATTCCCTAACTTTATTCTTCCCTGTTGGTGTCATCTCTTTTCTTAATTTTCCTTTTCCTCTTTTCTATTTTATTAGTACATACTTGTGGAATAAAACAAGCATTTCCATAACAATTTACAATAACATGATGGCAGAAGAAGCTGCTAATCTATTATGCACAATCTGCTATTTAATTCAAATATACAGTGAAATAATTATGTCCATTAGATTGTTTCCCTCTCCCCTCCTCCCTTATTGTTCTTTTCACTCTCATTTCCTTAGAAGGCTTATGGAAACTAAGGATGGTCATCCTGATGCTGATGGTGCAGACTCAGGGAAGATGATGAAGTGACCACCAAGGGTGACAAGGGGAGGGCATCTAGTCCTGCCTGAAAGTGAAATTCCCAGAGTGAGAAGGGAGCCTGGATCCTTCACATAGACTGAGTTGCCTCAAGAGTATTAGGGACTGTTCTATCCACCTTGTCTGTCCTGGCTCTCTTTTTAGGGCTGAGGAAAAACAACCAGAGCTGAGAGTCCAGGCACGTTGCCCTGAATTGTTTACAGTTTCCTCTCAAACACTATGTGAGGGGAAAAAAATTGCGTTAGAGAGCAGCGTCAAGAATAGGACCAACTTCTGGAAACAGCCCCATGTGAAGGTTGGTGGTGCTTGGCTGGAGCTTATCAGGCAGATGATAATATTCTCTTCCTCTCCTTTCTCTTCTGAATCTCTCTACCTGAAGGAAAGCTTCTGGGACAAGTGGCTCCTGCAGCAGAGCTGAACAAGGCCCAATTCTCCCCTGAGGGCAGTGGTTGCCCTGAGCCTGTGATTCTGGGGCAGCAGCTGCTCCCCTGCTCTGAAGGGCTGAGCAGTCTGGGGAGGTTTTTGTTGAAGGTTAAAAGAGTGTGGGAATGGCGTACTGTATGCTTGAAAACAGTAATAATCTGCAGCATCCTCAGCCTCCACAGCACTGATAGTGAAGGTGAAATCTGTCCCAGAGCTACTGCCACTGAACCTGGCAGAGACCCCAGACTGCAGGGAGGAAGCCTCATAGATCAGGAGCTTGGGAGACTGTCCTGGTTTCTGCTGCTACCAGGCCATCCACTTGCTAATGCTGGAACTGGCCTTGCAGCTGATGGTGACTCTGTCTCCTGGAGCCAAAGAGAGGGAGGCTGGGGTCTGAGTCAGCCAGCACAATGGCTCCCTGGGATTCTAGGTAGGAAAAGAAGGAAGAGATTTCAGTTAAGAATGCTGTTCCCTTTCCCTCAGGCTGTGTGAGAGATTTTCACTGGAAAACTTCTTATGTCCCTAAAGTGTTGCCAACCTATGGCTAATTGTGAGTCTTACCTTGAGGCCAGAGGATTAGGAGGCAGAGGAGCAAGGAAGGGGAGAGCATTGTGACCCTTGCAGAGCTGGCGACAGAGAAGTCTGAGTTCAGTGTGAAAGGTGGGAGCTATTTGAGTCTCAGGGTGGGTTTGTGAAAGGTCTTTTGGAGATCACTGTGCAAAACCGTGCTGGTCCAACCCTAACTGAAGGTCCCCAGATGTGGTGATATGCACATGGAGGATATATTTCCTTGAAGTGTATTTCCTTTATGGTGTGACCTCATGTGGCCTCTTTTTTTGTTGTTATTTTAAATGGACCTCCTCTAGCATGGGCACGATCATGGCTGTGGCAAGTGACTTTAAATGGGTTTTCCTCTTTCTCTCCCCAGGAGAGATTAGAGGACTCTGGCTTGAGAGACTATATGTTGACAAGTGTTTGTGGAAAGAACAGAGTTAAGAAAGAAAGAAGTATCTGAGTTAGAAAGAAAACAAAGACCCAGGAGCCACCAGAATTCTAGGAGAGCTAAGGGTCCAGGATTAGATGAATGGCAGTGGTGGGGATTGGAGATTCTTTGATGTAGCAGATGATTATTTTTCTCTTCCGTATTTCTGTTGCATCTTTCAAAATGCTGAAAAAACAATGGATTGTTGATCTCAACCTCTCCTTTTGCAGTTGTGGAAAATGAGGTGAGTAGGAGCAAACTGGTTGTTCAGAGACATTTTTCCTACTGAAGTCCATCATCTCCTGTTGTCCCCCTTTTGTCAGACCATCATTGTCTCATGGCTGAACTCTCTCCATGACCACCTGGTTGGTTTCTCTGTCTCAACTCTCTCCCCACTCCAGCCAGTGCTGCCCTGAGCTGTAAAACTGATCACGTGACAGAGCAAGGCTGACCATGTGATCTCCTACTCCAGATACTCCTGTTCCTATTTTCACCTCCAGGATCTGGTAAAAAGTCTTTTAAAAACTTTCAGAATTTGTCCAATCTCTCACTTTCCCCTTTCTTTACCCTTCACTCTCTCCCTGGTACCTTAGGATCTGGTGACCCTCCTGACTCTGTGCCCTCTCCCTGCTCGCCCCTAGGTCAGAAGAATGTTCTTCTATCTCACAGCCACTTCCTGCCTTCAGGGGCTTCCTCTTTCCTCAGAAATAAACACATGGGGAAAATTCCAGTGTATTCTCTTGCCATGTGTAGTCTTTTCTTTTGTGTCCTTCAGAGTGGACATGATATTGTCTTCTACTGGTCATGGTTTCTTAATTTAATTTTTAATTTAAATTTAATAAATTTTTAACTTAAATCTTTTGAAATTGAACTTAAATGGTAAAAAAAAAAGCCTTTCCATCCTTGCAGCAGAATGGTAAAAGAGGATTTTGTGGGGAGTTTCCTTTCATACCTTGTAAAACAATCACACAATAAAGTCCATCCATGTCTTTGCAGACTGTCCTCCCTTCTGAACTTCTTTTTGTCCCTTTATAAAGATGAATCAGTGGTTTACTTTCTTTTTTTCATTTATGATTCCTCTTTCCTTATCCCTGAAATAAAAATTGAGAAGAAATAAAGAAATAATCCCTTGTAACATACAAGCAGAGTCAAGCAGAATCTTGCACTATCTGATGGCCATATCCAATAATAGGGTTATCTTTTTGTTTCTTGTGTCCATCTTCTCTTTGTCAGAAGTTGGATAACAGGTCCTTTCAAAGTTTCTCTACAGATGTGGTTCAGTGTTGTCTTTACCATGCTGATGCCTTTTTACACATTGTTTTCCTGGTTTTATTCATTTTAGTCTGTGTCATTTCTTACTGCCCAGCACTTTGTGAAATAGCCTCTTTCATCAACACTTATAGATCAGTGATATTTATCATATGTATAAAGCACATTTTATTCAGGTATTCTTCAATTATTTAAGAGGAAATCTAAGATATTTAATTGTATTTGTTACTCCAGGGTCCAGGTATTTGTTTGCAGTAGGGAAAACACTTGGCCTGAAGTCAGGTAGAACTGAATTCAAATCCAGTTTGTGATACTTTTTGGCTATGTGACTCTGGGCTAGGTCCCTAATTGTGTTTTTTGTATGCACATGGATACACACACAGACACACACATACATATACACCCACGTATGTTTATTTGTAGGTTTGTGAATACCATATTCACTGTCTGTGTGAGATTCCAGAATGTAATTATTTTCTTCATCTCTAGCGATATATTTTAGGGCAAGACAAGGAAAGATACTAAGTAAATTATTAAAGGCCTGGTTAACTTTGGTTCTGTGATAAAGCTTATTTCACTGGGTATCTTCTTTCTATCTTTTAAAAACTTAATCTCCTCCCTATTGCAACACTTTTGTGACAGCAATTTTCTGATACCAGTAATTCTATAACAACTTCTTTGGGAAGTTATTTATGTTACTCAAGGACATTTTATACCAATGTAGTTGAGTAACTTCAGATTTTTAAGGTTCAGTTTTGCTTTAAAGTAGAAAAGAGAGATATCTACCATTTTTGAAATTTACAACTCATTTTCACCATACATGTTTAGTGAGTCTCATTTTTATTTTTTACATCAGGATAAATTTTAAAATGTTTCAAAAAAGGGATACAGAATTATTCAATTATTTTGAAAATAATCTTTCTCTGATTTTCTACTAAATTTTCATTTTCAAGATAATTTAATGCTGTATCAATATGATAAGTTGTAGACCAGAAAAGATCTTGCTGTTTCGGTCATAAATTTTAGTCATCCCATGACTTAAGCAAGTATTAAATTAGTGTTTGACCTTATCATATGTATAAAATTCAATTCATGAAGTTTCTCATTTTCCAGAGTGAGTATATTAAGAGAAGTATAAACAAGCTTGTGAAGGATGTGAATCTATCAGGTTGTAAGGTTAAAGTCAGGAGCATCTTTATTTTTGTTTAAGAAAAAGTATTTCATTACAGACATATGTTAGTGAAGAGCAGTATCTTATGAGCTATTCTGTGTTATCTTCATGGGAAGCTTAATATTACTTTTTCTTTTGTAATTAAGAGATGTGGAGAAATATATGGAAACTGCTTAAGACTCACAGTAAGATGTTCCCATCACTGAAAGGGATTCTCAGTGCAATATTATTTTTCGTGTGATGAGTCTCTGACTGTTACCATTGTGAGATTAAATCCTTATTGTCTGGGATGTGTGCTCCTTGAGAACTCAACTCACCCTAAGCTCTGATTGTTGGAATTTGCTCTTTAAGACTTTATTTGTGGAACTGTAACTGACTATAGTTTTGACTTTTGTCTGAAATAATCATGAAGCCAATATCATGTGCTAAAGTTTGGGAACAGATGAAGGTGGATGTCTGTACCTAGGAGGAAAAGTTTTGGGGACAACCTTGGACATGGTCTAGGTAGGATCTTCCTGACTCTTTTTCCTAATTGTGCTATTTAGTTTCTTAAAAGGGAAGTTCTCCACCTGATTTAATCCTGAACCCTGCTTTTAATATCTTGTTGCTACAAGATTGACGTCAAGTATGACATCCCTGGAATCAAACAGAACTAAGGAAATTTTTCCTGCTTTTATGATATATGCCCTTGTTGCAACTGTCATCCTCTTTTTGTCTTTACAGGAAATTTCTATAATCAAGTAGTTCTCTTAGTACAATATAAGTCTCTTAAATAATGGATTGATACTGAAACATCTCTGAGTCACTATAATAGTCTGCAGGAATGAATGTCTTACAATTTTAACTTATATTAATGGCCAAATAATAATACTATAGAGATAGCATCCTCCAAAGGAGGAAATCCTTGGGCAAAGTGATAGGACAAAGATGTAATATAATAGGTTTTTATTATGCATAATAGCAAACTTTGAGTGAAAAACAATAGATTAGACTGCTTCCTTCAAGAATTATATACAGGTATAAAGATTTGACTTCCAAAATTTATCTATCATGAAATTCAGATTTTAGGCATGCTTTGGTAATAAGTTTTCAAACGTAGATTTTTCTATTACTAAAGCATATGTCTGATAATTTTAGAAGGCAAAAGAGCTCATTTTGTGGTTAGATCCTCAAATTTTAAAAGATTCCTATATCAGTACAGGATTTAGGTAAGGACAGAAACAGCAAATGGTACATAAAGTGAAATTCTCTGAAGTTTCAAAATTGGAGAATCACCTTTAAGTGATTGTACTAATTAAAACTAAGTCCAAATTATCTAGGAACTTTGAGTTCTGAACCTTAGAAGCAGAACTCCTTTTTAGAACTGTATTGAGAATACATCTATTGTCCAAGAAAGAAGAACTAAGGATAACCTGGGACTCAAAAGGTGATGCTTGAATAGACATTGAGAATGGGGTACTGGGACACTTGTTCAAAAAGAATTTTTAGAAGATTTTAAAAAATATTTTAAAAATCAAATGACAGAAATGGAGGAGAATAATCCAGGATAAATGAATAGGTTATGAAAGGAAATTCAACCAATTAGAAAAGGAGATCCAGAATTTTAAGAAAGGAATTGATATTCTGAAAATGAGAACTGAGTAAAGTGGTCAGTAAAATTGAAGAGATCAAGGAGTATTTAAAAATTTTGTTTGTGGCTTTAGAACTCAAAAAGCAGCTACTTCTGCTGCCCCAATTGATCAGTCATTCCCAAGGCATGAGTCTGGTTGACTGTGGTCAGGGCCGTGCTGATGTGCACTCCATATTCATCCAGTTGGGTCACTGATCTTTCTTTCAGATCTTCTATGTTGTCTTTGGTATCTGGGACTAAGATGTCTGGAACACACTACTTCTGTCAGTGATTCGGTTTCCCCAAGGCCTGTTTTGAGTGTGCTGGGGCCCAGTCTGTGCTGGTGAGGCCTGCTCTGGATTGTGCTCCTCTCTCACCATTGTGCAACAGACCTTTCTTGTTGGCCTTCATGTTTGTCTTGTGGTAGAAATTTGTTTCACTCCATTTTTTGTGAGTTTTGTTGCTCTCAAATTTGTTTGGTTATTTTTAAAAGGTTTTTAAAGGAGTTTGGGGGAGATCTCAATTGAGTCCTTGCCTTAACTCTGCCATATTGGTCTCATCTCTTTCCTCAATTTTCTTTTTTTATTACATTAATATATATATATATGGAATAAAACAAACATTTCCATAACATAGTACAATGAAAAGACAATAGTCCATGAAACTGCTCCTCTGCTCTCCACAAGCTGTTATTCCTTTAAAATACACGGGGATGTTATCACGTACATTGTTTTTTTTCTATTCTCCCTCCTCTCCTGTTCTTTTCACTCTCATTTTCCTTTGAAGGCTTATGAGGGTTAGGGATTGTTATTCCCAAAGGAGATGGTCCAGTTTCCAGGAAGATGAACAAGTGCCCACCGTGAAGTGACAAGGACAGGAGATGTAGTGTTGCCTGAAAGTGAAATTCTCACACTGAGGAGAGAGACTGGATCCATCGGACAGAGTGAGTTGCCTCAAGAGATTTAGGGACTGTTTCATTCACCTTGTCTATCCTGCCCACATTTTAGGACTGAGCAAAAATAGCCTGAGCTGAGAATCCAGGCCAATTCCCCTGATATGTTTGAACTTCCTTCTTAAACATCATCTGAGGGGGAAAGAATTGTGTTAAAGAGCAGAGAACAGAGTGAAGATTGAGAACAGCTTCTAGATGTCACCCCCACGAGAAGGTTTGTGGTTCCCGGCTAACACTTAGCGGGCAGAAGATTTTTTCTCTTCTTCTTTTTCCTCTTCTTAATCATTCCACCTCAACTAGAGCCCCTGGGACAAGTGGTTCATGCAGCACAGCTGAATTAGGGCCAATTCTCCCCTGAGGGCAGTGGTTGCCCTGAGCCTGTGACTCTGGGCCAGCAGCTGCCCCACTGTGCTGGAGGGCTGAGCAGCCTGGGGAGGTTTTTGATCAGGGCTAAAACATTGTGGGCAAGGGTAACTATAACACTGCATACATTAATAATCTGCCATTTTGTATAGGTTCAGCATATACTTTCCTATTGAGCATATTTTCACTATAGTGATGTTATGTAGTCACACTGATATAAGTGGAAGAAATCATATAACAAATCAAAACATAATACACAAAACTGTATGTTGTCATGGGGAGTGAGGGGGGTAGGGGGGAAGGTGTGGGGGGATAAAATCTTAATTTTAAGGAAGTGATTGTAGAACATTTATAAATAAATAAAATAAAAAATAAAAAAAATAATAATCTGCCAGATCCTCAGCCTCCACAGCACTGATGTGAAGGTGTAATCTGTCCCAGAGCCACTACCACTGAACCTGGCAGGGACCCCAGACTGCAGGAGGGAAGCAATATAGATGAGGAGCTTATGAGTCTGTACTGGTTTCTGCTGGTAACAGGCAGTTGCTAATGCTGGAAGTGGCCTTGCATTTGATGGTGACTCTGTCTCCTGAAGCCACAGAGAGGGAGGCTGGGGTCTGTGTCATGACAGTAGCTGCCTGAGCTTTTTGGTGAGAAAAGAAGAACAAAGAGTTTTCAGTGAATAATGCTGTGCAGACATAGTGAACTCAGGAATTGTTCTCTTAGCCTCAGGCTATGTCAGAGATGTCTCCTGGAATATTCCTACTGTTTCTAAAGTGGTGCCAACCTATGTCTCATTGTGGAGTCTTACCTTGAGAACAGAGCAGTAGGAGCCAGAGGAGCAAGGAAGGGGAGAGCATTGTGAGCCTGCAGAGCTTGAGGCAGAGAGCTCTGAGCTCAGTGAGAGAGGTGGGAGATATTTGTGTGTGAGGATGGGCTTGTGAAAGGTCTCTTGGAGATTCTCATGCAAAACAGTGCTGTCCCAACCTCAACTCCAGGTCCCCATGAAGGGTTATATGGTTATATGCACATGGAGGAAGTAGATCAATTATATTTCCTTGAAACATGTGACCTCATGTGGCCTCTTTTTTATTGCTAATTTCAATGGATATGCCCTAATCTGGACATGGTCATGACTATGGAAGGTGGCTATAAATGGGGGATCCTCTATATGTTCCCAGGAGAGATCAGAGGTCTCTGGGTCTAAAAACCAAGGGTCTGTGCAAAGAACAGAGTTAAGAAAGAGAGAAAGTAGCTCAGAAAGAAAGAAAACTAATTCCCAGGAGTCAACAGAATTTGAAGACTGCTAAGAGTCCAGTCTTAGATGAAGTGGAGATGGAGGGGACTTGGAGATTTTTTGGTCTAGCAGGTGGTGTGGGCAGAATGTGTCTCTTGACTTGTGAGGGAGTAGATGTTTATTCTTCTCTATTTCTGTTACATCTTTGTAAATGCTGAAAAAAAAAAGAAAGGATTGCTGTTCTCAACCCCTCATTTTGTATTTGAGGAAAACAAGGCCAAAAGGACCAGAATGGTTGCTCAGAGACCTTTCTCTTGTTAAAGTCCATCATCTCCTATTCTCCACTCAGAATACTCTCATCTTCTGGGAGATCCTCATCCTTTCATGCTTGCCCCCTTGCCATGGCTGTCTCTTTGGTTTCTTTGTCTCATCTGTCTCCCCTCTCCAGCCAATGGTGCCTTCAGCTGTCCAACTGTGTCCATGTCACCTTCTGCTCCAGAAACTCCTGTCCCTATTTACCACCTCAAAGGTCTAATAAAAAATCCTTTAAAGTTCTTCAGAGCTTGGCCAGCTCCTCTATGTGCACTTTCCATACACTTTGCCTCCTCCCAAGTACTCCATGATCTGGTGGCACTGGATCAAGGTCTCTCCTCCTGACTCTGTGCCCTCTCACTTCTGTCCCCTAGACCTGGAATGTTCTTATTACCTCACTGTCACTTCACGGCTTCACAACTTTCCTCTTTCCTCAGATATAGACATGTGGGGCAGCTTCCAGTTCTATTTTCTTCCCAGTATGATCTTCTCGTGCAGTCTTTTCTTTGTGCTCATACTTTATGCTGGACACATTAGTGTATCTTACTGACTTTGCTTTTTAAATTTAAATCTTTTCCTGTTGAACTTAAATGCTAAAAGAAAAGCCTTTCCATACCTGCAGCACAACATCAAAGGAGAATTCTGTGAGAAACTGTGAACCTTCCTTACACCCAGCTTGTAAAGTAATCACACAATAAAATGCATTCATGTCTTTGCAGACTGTCTTCTTGCCTTCTTCCCCGTCAACTTCCTCCAGTTCTTTTTTGGGCCTTTGTAAAGATGAGTCATTGACCTACTTTCTTTCTTTCATTATGATGCCTTTTACTTCTTTCCAGAATTAAAAACTGAGAAGAAATAAAAATAAAAAGGACATTTTCCACCAACTTACACTAATGAATTTCAATTTTAAAGATTTTTTTTTTTACTTTAAGATAGGAAAAACTGATATCTACCATTCTACAAGTTTTCAACTCATTTTCTCCATAAATGTTTAGTGATTCTTTTCTTTTTTCTTATGTCAGGATAAATTTTAATCTGTTTCAGAAAAGGGAAAAATTTGGGGGAAGAAAGGTTTTGAAAACCATCTTTCTCTGATTTTTACAAGGCCTACTAGATTTTCATTTGCAGCATAATTTGATGCTATATGGTGATAAATATAAAACCAGAAGAAACCTTGTTGTTTCAGTCATAATTTGCAG